>PITA01013244.1:19852-33667 GCA_004023965.1 Spilogale gracilis
GATAGAGGGAGAGGAAGAACCAGACTCCCTGTGGAGCAGGGAGATAGAGGGAGAGGAAGAACCAGACTCCCGGTGGAGCAGGGAGATAGAGGGAGAGGAAGAACCAGACTCCCTGTGGAGCAGGGAGATAGAGGGAGAGGAAGAACCAGACTCCCTGTGGAGCAGGGAGATAGAGGGAGAGGAAGAACCAGACTCCCTGTGGAGCAGGGAGCCCAACAGAGGGCTTGATCCCAGGATCCTGAGATCATGACCTGAGCCGAAGGCAGATGTTTAACCAACTGAGTCACTCAGGCATGCCTCCAGTTCCTTACTACTATTTTTTTTTAAAAATCTGTTCTTTATTTTAAATGTCCTTTTAAAAAAAAATCCTGTTTAGGAAATTTTATTATCCATCAGCTTCTAGACCAGGAATTCATTTCATCTGGGAAAGTGACAGGATATGAAGCTGTAGACTCCTCACTGGCAGTAGTTGGCTCTCAATAAAGAAAAATTGGCCAGAAAAAGTGGAAAGCGACAGGTGTCATCTATGATTTGTCACTGCTCTATTCAAAATTAATAATTGTCTCTTTAAATTTTGGAACTTAGGGCTTTCAGAGAAATGATAATCAATGATGAAAGTAATGCTATATGATAACAATAAAGCTTAACAGCCTTGTCCACTCTATGTGAAAGCACATAATGTGGAGGATAAAATAAAAACAGCAACAACAACAACAACAAACACCAGAAAGTTTCTGTAATACTTTCTTTCGATGACACCTGGAAGCTCATCTTGAACTTCTTACTTGGTGTGGGATCAAGTAAAAATGTAATAATGAAACTCCCCACATTAAAATGGATGTTGCCCATAAGAGACACAACATCAATTCATTTTTTACCCCTACAAAGTCCTGGTTTAAATTTCTTGAGTATTTTCCAGAATTAATTAATAATGGCTTCAGACCAGAGGATATCCTTGGTAATGGGGTTTGGCAATTCTTTTTAGAAGATAGAGTTCTTAGGATTAGATAAGCTGGTGATCCATATTGAAGAACACAGGAGTGTAAGTTAATGTATCACTGAGGTTTATAGGGCATGATTACACTCATCCTAATAAATGAGCATGGACCATGAATCAGAATGGCAAATAGGCAAAGAAGTGTAAGAGCCTTGGCCAAAGGCCATAAATGCTATTAAATAATTACACAGAAAGTGTAGGGCTTTTGAAGGTGGGTCTATTCAGCATGTACTTCATATGCCTAGGACATTATGTTCTGTAAACCTACATTTTTCCCTGTTACTGAGATGAGTATAGCACAATGAACAAGAGCTTAAACTTCAGAATCAAAGAGGGAGAGAAAGAGAGAGAGAGAGATAGGGAGAGAGAGAGGGAGGGAGAGAGAGAAAAGGAGAGAGAGAGAACAAAAGATCTCTGAGTTCAAGGGAGGGATTGTTCACTTGCTAGCCAGTAATTTAACATCTTTGGTCTTAAGATTAAGAAGGAGAAAATAAAAGCACCTACCTTCTAGAGCTTATGGAAAATTAAATAAAATATTAGATGTAAAATGGCTAGCATGTGTCTGGCACACAGCATCTGAGACTATATTCATGCTAACCCTTATCGTTATTATCACTGGAGTAATACCCAGCAGTTTTTTTTTTTTTTAAAGATTTATGTATTTGAGAGAGAGAGAGAGAGAGAGAGAGAGACAGAGAGAGAACACAAGCTGAGGTAGAAGCAGAGGGAAAGAATCCCAAGCAGGATCCCTGCTGAGCATGAAGCCCATGTACAGGCTCAATCTCAGGGCCTTGAGATCTTGACTAGAGCTGAAACCAAGAGTCTATCACTTAACTGACTGAGCCATGTAAGCACCTCTATACCCAGCAGTCTTAAAACAGATTAGTAGTGTCAACCATCCAACACATTCAGAAGCAAAGCTAAAGACTGGGAGTGAGTAAATTGGTATTGCTCAAGGATCCATCAGGGAAATGCTAAGGGCTGCATTTCAGAACAGCTGATCTACAACTTAGGAAATTGTTTTGTGATGAATATGAAATTAGATAAAGAGAGATGATAGAAGCAAGAATGACAACAAAATTCATCGATCAATTCATTCATTTTTTCCTCCACCAGATGGTTTTTGAGGACCAAATGTCTACTATAAAGTGTATGTATGCTTAAGGTATGAAGGCAACATCAGTAATCATCTTTGTCTCCCACTCAAGATAATAAGGGGAGAATGAGATAATTCATATTTGTTTATATAAAACCAATGACAATTTATCTATGTAAACATCAAGCTGATTTCACATTTATTTCTAGCTATACTAAATAGAGTTCTTGGAAAACAAATACATCTAGTTGTTGAACTGCCCCTGTAAAATTCTTATTGCTTAAGTTACGATGGACTGATTAATCAAACTTTCTTTCCCTGAACATAGATTTTTATAAGAAATCTTGCCTGAAGATGGAATCGGTCCTGCAAATTCTCCTTCTTTTAGAAAGTGGTGAACAGGGGCGCCTGGGTGGCTCAGTTGGTTGAGCAACTGCCTTCGGCTCAGGTCATGATCCCAGAGATCCGGGATCGAGTCCCACATCGGGCTCCCTGCTCGGTGGGAAGCCTGCTTCTCCCTCTCTCACTCCCCCTGCTTGTGTTCCCTCTCTGGCTGTGTTTCGCTCTGTCAAATAAATAAAATCTTTAAAAAAAAAAAAAAAAAAGAAAGTGGTGAACAAAGATGACAAGGATACCTCACCTCCTACCACCAAGGCCAGGGTTCCACAGTGTTCCTGGAGGATGGGGTAATCCAGAAAGTCTCCAGGGTAGGAGATATGATGTGGGTTTGTTGGTGGAGTGGGTAAAACAGGCGATTACCCACTTGAACTGCCCCCATGAATCAATTCCCAATATGAGATACCTGCCTTGATGCACAGAGAGAGAAGCCTGGGCTAGCTGCTCCACTTTTAAGTGGAAGAGTTGGATCTGAAGGGCATAAATTTCCAAAAGCACTTGAGTATTCTTTCCAGTGGACTCCACTTTAGAATGTTGGATGCTGTGCTCCATCAGAGGGAGGCATATTAAAACCTGTATTTACCCATCTGAAGGAAGAAATAATTCAGGATTAGGTTGACAGAATGGAGAGATCATCATCCCAAAAATTTCACCTCAGTTGGTTCTGGGTGAGTGTGCAATCATGTGTTTGTGTTGGAGGATAAGGACCTAGGATTTTGAACTAAGTCTGGACTTTAGAACTTGTTCTGAAAAGAGACTTACAGAACTTATGAGAGCAATATCTAGAGACAACATAGGTCTGACTCATGGTAACTTCAGAGGGGAGGGGTGTTAGCATGGAGTGGAGCAATCAGAAAGAGCTCCACAAAGGA
Source organism: Spilogale gracilis (assembly GCA_004023965.1). Classification (NCBI taxonomy): domain Eukaryota; kingdom Metazoa; phylum Chordata; class Mammalia; order Carnivora; family Mephitidae; genus Spilogale; species Spilogale gracilis. Next base: position 23,214 of record PITA01013244.1, read on the forward strand.
GCTGAGATCTGGTCTAGGCCTAAAACAATGACAAGACTCTGGATAAATGGGAGAGCACTGGGTCAGATATCAGAGTATCTGTGTTTTAGTTCTTGACTAGACTTTCCCACTTGACTGGCTATGGGATTTTGGACAAGTTTCTTCAATTAACTTAATTTTCTCATTTACAGATGAAGATGCTTGATCTGGGATCTAAGGTCACTTTCAATGCCTGCCATATAGATTCAATAATAGTAAAAGTCTCTGGCAAGTAGTTAAACATGCTGAATCAATGTACTTTCCAGTGAAAATACCCATGTTCATATTCTAACTTGAGAGTTTGCTGCACACACAATGCTTGTGAAAATGTGAATTTATTTGATAACAACCTATCCAATTACATGTTTAATTCAAAAAGCATCTATTAAGTATCTTGTTGTGTGCCAGGGTCTGTGCTAGGTGCTGGGCCTACAGAGATGAGTTAGACACAGTCCACAGAGGAGGTCAGTATTTGGAAAACAAATGCAATAAGTATGTTCAAAATATAGCAGAGGGAATGATTAAATATTGGGCAGATTAGGCCAAGGAAGAAGCCTACTCAGAGGTCATGTTTCTGAACTAAGTTCTGAAGGATTAAAGGGAAACCCCCAAATAAACAAGAGAGAATGAGGACAGTACAGGACTCTCCATGGGGCTGGGTGTTAAAAGTGAGTGTGTGAAGTATGAAAGTTGGGAGAGTTGCTGATGCGGGTGGAAAGCAGAAACAGATTATGAAAGATGCAGCCAGACAGGCACTTGGTGTAAAATTTTGGCATAAGGTTATGTAGCCAAAAATGCGTTCTAAGTCTAAGACCAGTCAAGTATAAGACAGGGAATGTGTTAGTCTATTTGGACCACCATAAAAAAGTGTCACAGGTTGGGGGTTTCAACCACAGAGAATTATTTCCTTATAGTTCTGGAGGCTAGAAGCCCAAGATCAGGGTGTCTGTAGGGCTTGTTTCTTCTGAGGCCTCTCCCCTTGGTTAGCAGATGGCCTGTCTTGTCCCCATGTTCTCCCGTGTCTTCCCTCTGTGTCTATCATAAAGACACCGGTCACCTTGGGTTAGGGCCCAGCTGTATGAATTGGTTTTACCTTAAGTTACCTCTTGAAAAGCCCCGTCTCAGAATATAGTCACATTCTGAAGAATGGGGGGTTAGGACTCCAGCATATGAATTTGAAGGGGAACAACTTAGCCCCTAACCGGGAAGGTCATGTATTTATATTTAGTAGAACCTGAATCTCTGTGACTAGCCCATATAAATAGAAGCTTATTAATTGCTTTGGCTGGTAAAAGGATGTGCCTTTTACCTCTCTTCAAAGATTCCTTCCCCATCCTCTACTGAAAAGCCTTTCCTAAGTGAAAGCTAAGTGACTATTTCCCCAAAACTCCAATATCTGGACCAAACCACAAAAAATTTAAAGAATTTAAGTTTGAAATTTAAAGAATCAAAATTTTATATTTAAAGAATTGTCCAGGAGCACCTGAGTGGCTGTTGGTTAAGTGTCTGCCTTCGGCTCAGGTCATGATCTCGGGTTCCTGGGATTGAGCCCCACCTCAGGCTGCCTTTTCAGTGGAGAGTCTACTTTTCCCTCTCCCTCTTACCTTCCCCACCCGCCCTGCTTGTACTCTCTCTCTCAAATGAATAAAATATTTAAAAAAGAATTGTCCAGTTTCTTCATCTCAAATATTGCTTCCTCTGTAAACCTCCTTAGATCTCCCCCATGAGGAGGGTCATCTCTCCTTCCCTGAACTCCAGTAACACTTCATCTGTGCCTCTCAGGAGACTCTCAGCCAGGTCTCTGTGTCTCCACAGCTCTGGAGTGAACTCAAAACCCCTCTGCCTCAGGTGTCACATACTCTCAAGGCCAGAGTTTTTGTTTTTTCCTAACTTACTGTGCATGATGCACATCAACACATGATAAAATAATGATTGTCATTTTTGCTATGTTCTTTATGGAACCTTGGGACCTTGATGATCTTGGTTGCCCTTGCCAGCCTCATTACTGTGTCTCTTCTCAGGTTAAGTCCAGATAACCCTGGTTCTTCCTGGAGGATTAGCTCCTGGAGGAGAAACCGTAGTACTCATGTTGGGTACTAAGCATGGAGCTACAGATTCAACAAGATTATCCCTGGATGGAGTAAATGATAGGAGAGAACTTCAGAGGGTCTACTGTTTGAGAAGATAGTAGATAATTCAAACAGAAGGAAGGCAGACAGAGAGCACAGTGTATAGGACCTCCATCAAACACCATTTTCTACAGATATCACAATGAATTGTGTTCTTTTGCAACATAAAAAACAAACCTAAAAGAAACACAAAACCGCATACCCTTGCTGTTTTACCTGACTCTCCATGATTTTCAGTCTGACTCCATTGGGGATGGAATGTGGAAAAGAATTGCATAGGCCTCCCTAGTCAGTATGCTTTCCAAGTAACTGCTGATGATACTCAAGACTGAACAGAAGAGCGATGACCCTCATCTATGCATTTGCCATCTTTCGAAGGGAGGGTAAATGCACAGTTATGATCAATAAAATTATAATTCCTCTAAAGACTCTTACTGAATTAGTAATGGATTTTGTTCTATTTTTTCCTCAACTGCTTGATATTGACAGTATTCCAAAAAGTTCTTAAAATTATTTAACTTTAAAAAGGGGACCCTCTTGGGGCACCTGGATGGCTCAGTTTGTTAAGCATCTGCCTTCGGCTCAGGTCATGATTCCAGATTCCTGGGATTGAGTCCCACATCGGGCTCCCTGCTTGGCAGGAAGCCTGCTTCTCCCTCTCTCACTCCCCTGCTTGTGTTCCCTCTCTAGCTGTGTTTCTCTCTGTTAAATAAACAAATAAAATCTTTTTTAAAAAAGGAGGGACCCTCTTAAATGAAAAGTTTGGGAGTCAACTAATCTTGATATAAATGTTTGTCCTTCAGGAAAAAAAAATTGAAATTTCTGCTCCAAGAATTGAAATCAGCAGATAGCGAGAACTTTTAAGATTTTGTTTCCATCTTTTGGTTTGGTTTTGATGATGCTTTGTTTTCAGTGTAATTCCTTAGAAGGGCTCTAGGGCAGGGCTAGAAGTCAGCGGGGAGAAACTCCAGGATTCCTCTATAGGACACACTAGGACTAGTACAGAGTACAGACAAAACAGGATATTACTTTCTGATTTAGTTCCATATGAGAATTTCCCAAAGGACTCTCATGTTGCTTCTTCTAAAGGATCTGCATGACAAAGTGGCCTCAGACCGGCCCTATGATCCTTCTGCTTATTAGTGTAAATGGGTGTTGCCAAAAAAGAAATGATTCACAAAGAAGGAGGATTCAATGAAAAAAAAAATAGAGAAGCTGGACAGAGCCATAATGAGAGCACATGTTCATGGAAGGTATTTGTGCCTGGCTTTGAGAGGGAATCTGTCTGTTCATAGGCATTATGGGGGACTCAAACCTCTCTCCTGTGGGGTAGGAGGATGACCAACAGGAGCACACTTGGGTTCCAAAGGCATTGTCAGGACATTTGGCACTGGCATTCCCTTCTTCCTTATGTTGGACTTGGACTCATCTATATGCCACTTTGAATTCCCTGAACTTACCCTACAGAACGACTGGGTAAAGGGTAGTGAGGACCACCCCAGGCTGATACACCCCAGGATCTCCCTGCCCAAAGGTCCAGAAAGAGCAGTGACTCCATCTCCATCCCCTGTCCCTCCTTTTCACCCTTTACCTTTCCCTAGGCTGGAGCTCAGCAAGGACTGTGGAGGAGTCCCTTAAAATTCAGATGTCTTTCCAAGGGCTACAGAATAGAGCCCCAGATGAAGTTTATGGCTCTTCCCTCACCCCAGTGCCTTGTACAACTCAGGCTGCAACCACATAAGAATTTCTACTTGTTCACTGAACTCTCGTGGCTGGGTCACAAGACTTTGGATAATGCAGTTCTGTCCCAAATGTTTTTTTCTAGCTGACAATTTTCTTATTCTTGAAGGGAAAACTTTCTGAGAAGCATCCCTGACTCCTGGGTCAGGCCAAGTGCGAGGCACAATACATCATAGGGGTAATTATTGTTAGTCTATTAGCCCTTCCCACCTCTAGATTTCCATACCCCTTCATCTGTAAATGTCAGAGTGCCTAGTGGCTATTATTGCTGTGTGCATATCTTTTTCATTAGTTTGCTCTGTACCCTAGCATTTAGCACAGTACCTGACACAGCTTTTGTGAAATGAATCGGGATCAAACTCAGGTACCTGGGAGAGCCAAGAAGGCACACATTCAGAAGCCCAGGTATAGCGGGAAGGAAGGGTATGGGAGAACAGAACTCCTGGTCATCTCGTAAGAGGCTGCATTTACCATGGGCAGTTGCTGTTATGCAGGAATACTTAGACTAAGAAAAAAAAAAAACAAATAAACAAAAACACCATAGAACTGAGTTTTTATGTGTATTTTCTAAATTTTAAACTCCTGGCAACTAACATGAATTTTCAAAGCCATTGAGGAAGCCAAGTAAGACAAGTTTGAGGGCTGCCAGCTTCCATCTCATTTAGAGACTGGAGGGGGTGAATGAGTGTTGACTGGTCCCCAGATGAGACCCCATTTCTCCTGGAACCAGGATGGTCGCTGCAGTTCTGTCTGCCAACATCAGGAATGGGAGCACTTTCCTTTCCACTCTCTAGAGCACACCACCATCTTCCACTTCCAGCGTCTCTATGAGCTTTCAGTCTTCTGATGAGCTGCCCAGCCACAGAATTTCCTGCCCATGTTAGGGATTCGCGGTCAGTGCCATCCAAAGTCACGCTTTGCATCCCTCAAATGGGCATGTCTGGCTGGGAGTCTGGACAGCTCCACCTTTGGGTAGGAACTGAGGACGGAAGGGACTCTGCTGAGAAGGCTGGAGTCAACCCCATCTTCAAGCAGAAAGGAGACCCGGTTGGTCATTAGGGGGCTTAGATTTCAGTTCTGATAGTACTTGGAGTTGTCTGAGTGATCCTAGGCTCTTTATGTTTTTTTCTCAGTTATTCCTCATCACAACCCTGAGAGGCAAGTATTTTTATCTTTAGTCCATTGATAAGGTTACAAAACTTGGAGGGAGAATTCACCTAATATCACACAAAGAGAATGTGCAAGGCTGGGAATTGAACCCTGGTGGTCTATATACCCCTGAAGTTTTTAACTGTGTGCATTCCCCCATGACGTCTCCTGCGTGAGGTGGGGTCTGGCTCCGGAGGGGAGATGGAGAAAATGTCTTCCTCACTTTACTCTCTTATGTGTAAGTTGAGGTAACAATGCAGGGACAGACAATTCTCCTACCCTTGGTTTCCTGATCCTGCAGAACTCAAATAGGCAAAGAAGGGTCTCAGCTTCTTAGGCTAGAGTTGCTTCTTTTATTCTATTCACCCCAGCACTTCCAAAACATATTTTACCGTGGAACACTTTCTCAGAGCACTTATTTCATATTCATGGTCACTGGTGTTCCGTGGAACACTCTTTGAGAAAAGTTCCATTTAACTCAGCACAGGGCAGCCTCTTAAGAGAAATAGGCTTAAGTATCTTCTGGACCAAAGAGAACATGTATGAGCAAGTAATACAGTTGACTCCAGGCTAGGAGAAAGCTAAAGTCGGGAGAGCTGGAGGAGAAGAAAACACAGAGGGACAGGTTTATGGTAATAAATAGGCTCAGACTTTATGAAAACCACAGATAATGCTGTGGAAAGGGTGTTAAAAAGAGAGTGTTTAAGAAAGCACCCTGATTATGAGAAAGCTTGTCAACTCCAGGAATGTCTTAACTGGGAAAGGCCAAGAAGGGAGGGGTTGGGGAATATTTCTCTATGCAGGATTTTAAGTAGAATAGCCTCCCCTTGGCAAGTCTCAGGTGTGGATGTTTCTAGAGCCAGAGGATAGATTAGATTATCTCAATATCCTTAGACATCATCCATTTTAGCCATCACCTAAAAACCATATCTGAAAGATGGACGCTGGGGAAGTGTAAGGACCACACACATTCACAGAAACAATGACCTCTGCCATAATGCCCATTGCCTTCGAGCCTTCCAAACACATACAAACAACCAGGAATTGCACCAGGCTGCCTCTTGCTGCAGCCAAGCCAACAAGACATGTGTGATGACCACAAATGGTCAGCCCCACTGGGGAGCATGCCTAATGAGAAGACTCACCCAAAATAAACAGAATACAAGGGGGATTTGGGATGCCTAATGTCACAGCTAGGCAAATTCCAACTTCTTGTAACGTTACGAGATGTTATAATTAAAAATAAACATGCAAGCCTGAGCACTCAACCCTAGGTAAAGATTTCACGGTCTCTTGTGCTGTGACAGGCCATTAGTTAGGGTAATTAGGCTGTATGTGCCTCTCTCACGTGTTGTCTTCTTGAGGTGGAGCGGAGTGGTGGCTGGAAGTGGCAGGGGGCCTTATCTAAGCCCTGAGACACATTCATGTGGGGAGGGGAGGTGGGTGTCCTCCTGGCACTAAGGAGAGAGGGTCCTTGGACCGTCTCCAGGTGCCTCAGGCTGCAGTCAGCAAGCCTCACTAGTTAGCACTGACAGGCCATGAGTCATCCTTCCAGCTTGAATGAGGCTCATTATTCAAAAGGAGGTGCTACAGTGCCAGTTGGAGTGGTTGGAAATAAATATATCCAAGTGTTTCAGCACTGTCATCCCAACTCCTACTCTGAAAAATGTCAGATGCTTCCCCCTTCACTGTCGCTGGTGAGCACAATGCAGTGTCCAGAGAAGGTTCAATTTAGCTCTCTGAGAAGTAGAGATGATAATGCCCACCCTGTGGGGGGCAGAGGCACTGGCAAGAGACAAGCACCCAGCACAGTGCCTGGCTCCACACAGACCTGCAGGGAAGAGGGAGTAGGCAGCACATTTGAGCAATGACCCTGGCTCTTTGGAAATTCGATGGATTTGGGTGCAAAACTGGATTTTGTTGCTTGCCATGTGTATTTGGGTGACTTACTCTAACTTCACTTTCCTTGTCTGCAAAATGAGCAGAGTAATAATTGTCTTACTATCTATCTTGCAGTACTGCTGAGAACACCAAAGATAATGCATAAGAGTGCCCAGTACAATGTCTACATGTCACAGGGCATCAAATACTGATTTTTGCTCAACTAAATATTTAGATATAACTGAAATTCACTTTTATAGTCCAGATACCACTGCGCTGCCCGGGCCTCCCTTCTGCTGCCATCTTGCATATGTTCCCTCAGGTTAAGAGTATCTATGTACACCTATGTCAGTGACAAAGTGGAGTGGTAACAGCTCATACCTGCTAAGTACTTGTTTTGTGCCACCCTCTGATCTAACACTGTATGCGTGAGTGCTTTTGGTCTTCATAACAACCCTGTGAGGCTCTACAGATGCTAAAGGCTATTCCCCCACTGCCAAGATCCAGATACCTTCCCCTTTCTCTCCCTCAGTTCATTCAGGGAATTTCATGGACAGAATATTACATAATCATAATTATAACCCTTTGAGGAATCCTTATGAAACAGTTGACTGTGGTGCCTGAGTGGCTCAGTCATTAAGCTTAGGCCTTTGACTCAGGTCATGATCCTGGAGTCCTGGGATCGAGCCCTGCATTGGGCTCCCTGCTCCCTGGGAAGCCTGCTTCTCCCTCTCTCACTCCCCCTGCTTGTGTTCCCTCTCTAGCTGTGTTTCTCTCTGACAAACCAATAAATAAAATCTTAAAAGAAAAAAAAAAGACGAAGAAACAGTTGATTGTTTTTTGTGCTTTTTCATCTCCATGGTAGTCCCATTTTGCAGTCCAGACAAGTGAGGCACAGAGAGAAAGGTTCCTGAGCCTTGGTACAACCTCAATTGCTTGATCTCAGGCCATTTCTGTGATACTCAGTACTTGAAATTCCCATTCCTGAGCAGGGCAGTTAATTGCTTCCAGCTCATGTGTGTTGGTCTGCATCAACTGCCTGATTACCTGTGAAATCAAACTACCTCTTATTTATCTTTACTTGGAGGTGTTTTATAAATAACTGTGGTCTGGGCAGCTGTAACTTTAAAACAGTGGTTTCTCACATAGGTTCCTAGAATTCCCTTCCTCTACCTGGAATTAGATTCCATATACCAAATTGATTTCTTTCCTGATATACAGAAGCACAGCCATGATAAGATAGCTAGAAGCTCTGTTGTTTCGGCTATGGAGCCCTGGTTGTCACTCACCTGAAAACCATTAAAAGATCCAGCCTGAAGAGGCTAGAAACAATAGTCCTGATGCCTGCCTTACACATTGAATGAATGCATCCCCTGACAAAATAATTTATTAAGGACACATCGGGGAGCCGCACGGTCTCATCTCACACTTGTGATGCCATCCTGCATTCCTTCCCTCACTCTTAGGTGAGGTCACTTGCTTGTTCCTAACTGCTCCAGCCAGTAAGGAGACTGCCATAAGTAGTCATGAGACTCTGGGCCATAAAATTCAGGGAAAATATTTTCATTTATTTTGAAATTTTAACATGTGATAAATCACAAACTAATCAAAGCTTGTGTCCAGCCCAACTTGGAACACTCCCTATCTGGAGCTTTTTGCTTACTGCTTCTTCCTTATTAGACCAATATTTTCTGAGGCTTATCTCCAGTCTCAGAAATAAGCTAGGACACCAGACATGACAAATGTATTCCTAGAAAACCATATATCTAAGAGACTGTGCAATATACAGTTCCAAATGTATATGTGATTACCTAGTGGAACTTCTTTATTTGAGTGATATGGTTTATTAGCAGGGGTATTCAGCCTGCTCTTTTGGAATCTGCCTTCTGAAAATCTACTCCATCTCAACTTGTTGGTAAGAAGCTAAAACTGTGTGGGTTTAAGAAGCTAAACCTCTTAAGACAGCTTAGAATGTCATATCCTGGAGAGAGGACAGGAGTTCAAGTTTTCCTATGCTATGAACCAGATGCATAACTTTATTTACTTATTTATTTTCAATTGTGTAACTTTAAATAAGAACTAAGTCTTCTGAGTTTCAGTATGACTCCCTCATTCCTTCCTCCCCACTTCCAACTCTGCACACCCAGAGGCAAGCCAGAGGGAAGCAGACAGAGGAGAGCAAGTTGTGGAAGGAGAGAAAAGTCAGCTCTTCTCTGCTTCTCTGGCAGTTTCCTGGCTGAAGCTAGAGAAGAGGGAAAGTTTTAAAATGGATCAGAATATGGAGTTAAGGGCAGATGGGTGGTTCAGTGGGTTAAAGCCTCTGCCTTCGGCTCAGGTCATGATCTCAGGGTCCTGGGATGGAGGCCCGCATCGGGCACTCTGCTCGGCAGGGAGCCTGCTTCCTCCTCTCTCTCTGCCTGCCTCTCTGCCTACTTGTGACCTCTCTCTCTGTCAAATAAATAAATAAAAATCTTTTAAAAAGATTAAAGAATATGGAGTTAAGTGGTTATGACCCAGGAATGGATACTTGGATTGTTAAGATTATTCTTGTGGATCAAAGTGACTTAAAGACTTACTTCCTGAGAGTGGTGAGAACAACCGTGACGTGTGTGTGTGTGTGTGTGTTAATGAAATGCTATAACTTAAAAACATTTTTAATGTTCCTTATTTAATTGCATTATCAGAGAACATGTTTTAAAAAATACTAATTTTTCAGAAAAGTTTGATACTTCTTTTAGAGACTTCATTTCCGATTCTATGTTCCCTTAAAACAACCTCTATGAGCAGCTTTGGATGCTTAAATTTGATTAAATTCATTTGTACTCCTGCAAGGATAATACCTGTTCCTATTTAAGAGCAGATACCATGCAATCATAGAAACAGCATTCTAGAGTCTAATAATCTCTGAGTAGAAAAACAAGTACTAGTGTGTGGTCATTTTGTGTAACTGATTCATTTTTTTTTTAAATAAAAACATGCTCTTTATTTGTAAGTACAGGGATCTATCTAAAGGATATAGGTATGTGTGTGTGAATATATAGATATATAATATCTCTATATTACATATATCTACATATAATATTCACACACATGCATATAGATATCTCCTGGAGAATAAATCTGTTAATTATATTGTTCAAATTTATATGTTCTTACAACTTTCTTATCTGCTTGTTCCTTCTAGAAGAGTGTATTAAAATCTTCCACAGTGCTTGTAGATTTTTTAATTTCCCTCTGTAATCAGGTCTATTTTTATGTTAGGTATTTTATGGTTAAGTTGATAGGTGCATAAATATTTATGCTTGTTATATTTTTTGATGGAATATCATATTTATTACTAAATAGTATCGCTCTTTAGACTAAATTATATTTTGTTAATTAAAGTTAATTTTTTAAAATTCAACTGAATTATACTTTAAAATTCCATTTTATCTGATATTTAATATCACTGCACCAGATCTCTTTGGTCAGTTTTATCTTTTTACCATTTGCCTTTCAATCTTTCTGCATAAAAATTTTCTTTAGTTGCTTCTTTAA
>PITA01013244.1:33767-58562 GCA_004023965.1 Spilogale gracilis
ATTTATTTGACAGAGAGAAACAAAGCCAGAGAGGGAACACAAGCAGGAGGAGTGAGAGAAGGAGAAGCAGGCTTCCCGCCGAGCAGAGAGCCCGATGTGGGACTCGATCCCGGGTCTCCAGGATCATGACCTGAGCTGAAGGCAGTCGCCCAACCAACTGAGCCACCCAGGCGCCCCTCTAATATAAAGACCTCTGTCTTAAAGCAGACTTCAGAACAAGGAAAACTGTTAGGGATAAAGAGGGCACAATGTAATGACAAAGGGGTAAATTTTCCAGGAACACATTTTAATCCTTAACATGTATGAAGTTAATAACAGGACATCAAAATATGTGAAGTAAAAACCAAAAAACTACAAGGAGAAATAGGCAAATGTATAGTTAGACCCAAATCCCACTCTATCAATATTGACAGATGTAGCAGTCAGTAGGTCAGTAAAGATATAATTGAAATGAACAGTGGTACCAATCAACTGAATCCAATGAACATTTGTAGATTATTTCACTCAACAGCAGAATTCAAATTCTTAAGTTCATATGTCAACACTCACCAAGACAGACCAAATTTCAAGCTATAAAAATACACCTTAACAAGTTTAAAAGAATAGAATAACAGAAAGAGAGCTGGCAAGCCGCCAAATATGGACAGTAAACAACACACAGTTAAGTAATACATAGGTGAAAGAAAGAAGTTTAGAGAAATTAGAAAATATTTTTAATTCAATAAAAATGAAAATATAACTTAACAAAATTTGTAGGATGCTGCAAAAGCAGTACTCGGAGAAAAACTTATAGCACTGAATATATATTTTAGAAAAGAAGAAAGATCTAAAATCAATAATCTAAGGTTCTATTTTAGGAAACTAGAACAAAGAATAGATTAAATACGAAGTAGGCAAAAAGAAAAGAAAGAAAAGATAAATAAATAACAAAAATCAGGGCAGAAACTAGTAGAATAGAGAAGAGAAAAACAACAAAATCAATGAAACCAAAGTCCACTTCTTTGAAAAGATCAATGAAATTGATACACTTCTAGCCAGGCTAAGAAAAGACAAGATGCAAATTAGTAATATCAGAAATGAAAGAGTTCTTTGCCCCAAAATTTGATACTTCAGATGAAATGGACCAATTATTTGATATATTTTAGTAAGTTTATTCATTCATAGTATTGTGATTATTTATATATTTGAATTATTTCTGCATTTGTGTTTCCTATCAAAATTTTTCCTTGTCTCTTTCTTTCTCATCTTCTATTGAATTAATCTAGTTTTTTCTTTTAGATTCTCTTCTCCTCCCAACTCCCCCCACCAAAATTTGGAGGCTGTACATTCTGTTTCTAGTGTTTAAATGATTTACCCCTAGAAAGACTAGCAGAGACTGCTTGTTTTCTTTTATTGTCCACCCCTGCTTTTATTTAGTAATAGGCTGATTTTATTTGAGATGTGGCTGCCTAGATTAAAGAGCACACTTTCCAACTTCACTTGAAGCCACATAGCTACAAGTAACCATGGGATCTAGTACCATGGACGTCACAATGACATTAACAATAACAGTTTGGGTGGAACAGTGGAGGTGAAAAACTGGTCTGCATGAGGTCCGGAGAAAGTGAGAGACAACTAGAGCAGAACATCCGAGATATCTTCCAAGGGAGCTGTTTTGACTTTTTAACTTATTGAAGTGAAATTCACATGACATAAAATTAGCCATTTTAGAGTTAACAATCCAATGGTACAATATATTTTTTAATATTTTACTTATTTATTTGACAGAGAGAGATGCAGTGAGAGAGGGAACACAAGCAGGGGGAGTGGGAGAGGGAGAAGCAGGCTTCCTGCTGAGCAGGGAACCTGATGTGGGGCCTGATCCCAGGATCCTGGGATCATGACCTGAGCAGAAGGCAGACACTCAACGACTGAGCCACCCAGGCACCCTCAATGGTACAATACTGTACAAACACCGCTAGCTAGTTCTAAAATATTTCTATCACCTCAGATTACAATCATGCACCCATTAAACACTTTTCCCCATTCCCTACTCTCTCCTGCTCTATGACAACCACAAATCTGCCTCTGTCTCTGTGGAGTTATCTCTTCCAGATATTTCACATAAATGGAATAGAGGAGTTTACTGTAAAGGGTACATGGAAATGAGGCAATAGCACTGAGGGATAGAGAGACTACATAACTAAAGGTTAAGCCCCCTGCTTTTTCTATTCTCTGGTTTAAAACTGAAGTCTCAGAATGGTTCATAAGAATCTCTCTCCTCTGGCCATGTGAACTGTCACCTTCACAGCATTCTACTCACATAGTCCCAGACCTCTCTTCATGTCTGCTTTCAACGCAGATGGGGTGACAGTAAAGGAAGTGGTCTTCATTTTTTCTCTGGATCCCAGCAGTCTCCATCTAGACTGTCAGACTTTCAATGTCTTTAAAGACTCTTTTAACTGCCCTTTATCGGGCGTATCAGTGGAGAGGTGAAGGCTCCTAAACCTAGTGCATTCTCTTGTCTCAATGACACAGTAAAAGAATGATCAAGATGGGTTCATGGGGGATACTAAGAATCCTCACCTGGAGGAACTGAGATCCTCTAAGACCACACATGTTTTAGGTTCTTCACAGACAAGCAATGCTTCTGGATTAGTTACAGCCACTCCTTACTGGGTACATTATTTTTTTAACTAGTTCTATGCTTAGTGCTCTCAAGTATCTTCACAACCACTTTTTTGTGCTATTACTTAGGTGCTATTCTTAATTTTTGCTAGTACTCTCATTTTACAGATGGGGAAGCTGAGGCTCATAGTGGGTGAGTAATTAGTTCAAGACTGTAGAGTTAGAATAGGTGGGATACAAGTTCATTTGACTTGGAAGCCTGATTTAGTTAATGCATTGGGTTGTCTGAGTTTTAGCCTAACTTTAAAGGCATCTACAGATGATGGCAGGGCAGTGGCACCAGGAGAGCTTGGCAAAGAGAACCCTGCAAATTCCCTGGGAGGAGATCACTCATAGTTTGTATTCTCCTACTCAAAGCAACTTGAGTGACTCAATATTTCCTTGCATTTTATACATGTTCCTTTGCAGTTAGAATTGGGTGGCTGTTCCCCTTGGCACTGAGCCAGTGTTTTTCTTATTTTTCTCATGTTTGCCTTCAGCCATTAGAAGGTTACATTCTGTCCCCGCTTGCTCCCAAGATCTGGTTTGGCGGCCATGACCCATCCATTGCTTTGACTTACTACTTCTTTATTTGACATTTCATTAGCCTCATTGCTCACTTCCCACCCCTGGGTTACATGTGCAAGTGCAGTTTTGCACACCCTCATATACACTTGCTCTCTCTCCCCCTTACTTCTTAAGGCTCCCAGCTCAAATGTCACTGGTGGGCCCAGGATGTTTCTGGCTTGGGCCCCTCTGTCTGAGGCTATCCCCTCTCAGCCTGTGGTGCATCTGGCCACAAGCCTGTGTTTTCCTGAAGGTCATTTCCAAGGAGGCTGGGGATATCATGGCGCAACCTACCTCTTATGGGCATTGGAGACAAACTCAAGAATTCTAAGCAATGTTGAGTATGTGATGTTGGTAGTGAAGGAGGTACTGCCCTGTTTTGGCAAACTTAAAGGTAGGAACAAAACAGATAGATTCTCAATCACAAAGAAATGTGCTCCAAAGAACAGGGAATGAGCACTAGGATTTAAAATGTGCCTTTAACATACCATAGTTGTATGAGGTATTACCATTGCAGGAAGCTAGGAGAAGGGTATATCTGAGTTCTGTACTATTTTTGCAATGTTTTTGAGTCAAACTATTTCAATATAGATGATAGTAATAGTAATAATATTAATAATAATTTTGAAACCCATATCTATGTCTGTATCTCAATTCCTATATATACCTGTACCAATTCTACTACAAACTTACTAGTTATTTACAAATGGGAATTGGAAGGAGCCAACCTGGTTATGCCTCTAAGTATTCTGGGGCTTTGAGTTGTGCACATGGCACATTCTCTATTTAAAAAAAAAATACATTTTAAGCAGCATTTTCAGCTACAATTCACATGTCATACAATTCACCAAAAGTGTACTATTCAGTGACTTGTAGCATATTGGCAGGATTGTACAACAGGCACTCCCAAAAGAAACCCCACCCTCATTAGCAATCACTCCTTCTTCTTCCTATTCTAAATATTTCATGTTACTGGAATCATCAAATATGTGATCTTTTGTGAGGGGCTACTTTCACTTAGCACCCTGTTTCCAAGGTTCATCCATGGAACATCCACACCCATGGTAGGTGTCAGCATTTCAATCCTTTTTATTACTAAATAATATTTCATTTTATGGGTAGAACTCATTTTCTATATCCATTCATTAGCTGATACATATTTAGGTTGTTTCCACTGTAGGCTATTATGAGAAATGCTTCTATGACTCTTCATGCCTGTGTTCTTATGTTGCATAGGTCTTCACTTCTTTTGGGTAAAAAACCTAGGAGTGGAATTGTTGGTCATGTGGTGACTTTGTGTTTAACATTTTGAAGAACTGACAGACTGCTCTGGAAAGAGACTATACCAGTTGACATTTCCTCCAACAGTGTGTAAGAGGACCTCTTTCTCCACATCCTCACTGATACTTGTTACTGTCTTTCTCACAGTAGTCATCCTAATGGGAATGAAGCGGTACCTTACTATGGTTTTTATTTCCTGATGACTAATGACGGGCAGCATCTTGTGCTCACTGGCCATTTGAATACTTTTATTGAAGTAATGTCTATCTGATCCTTTGCCCACTTTTAAAGTGGGTCATTTATCTTTTTATCACTGAGTTGCAGGAGTTCTTTGCATATTCTGAGTATAAGTACCTTATCAGATAGATCATTTCCAAATGTCTTCTTCCATTCTGTGAGCTTTCTTTGCCATTTCTTGAAGCCTCAAAATAGTCATGGATATATCCCAAAATATGCAAACTAAAACTCAGCCGCAAGATTTTTTGCAGGTACTATGCCAGAAGTTGATTGTCTTGCTAGGTTAGACTAGTACTTCTGGGTTAGACTCAGTACTCGGCAGGGAAGCTTATTCCTTTGCTCAGGCAGAATCAACGGAACAGGCCCTTTAGCTGCACAAATATAAACCGAGGCCTGACTCACTGCACTGACTTGACAGTTTTCTTAATGCCGAGGCTTTCAACAGAAGAGCTGGGTTCTTTTAGTTAATGTAAACTCCTCTGTATGTTTTAGTCAAAGCAATGTCTTTGCAGATTTCCTTTTGTTTATTTTGTGGGGGGGTTGGGGGAGTAAAATGTTTTTTGGCACTCTCTGCACGGTGCTTGTGCCCTAGTTCTTTCTGACAGAGATGGATGGTGTTTGTGTGTTTATCCTCGAGTTGTGCATGAGAGATGAGCACAGAGAAAGGAAGCCATAGAGGCTCCTTCCACAGAAGCCTTCTGTTCTTCAGGGCTCACCCAGGCTCCTTCTGGGGTTCAGGTGCCAAAGGACAGCCCTGAATCCGATAGAGGATGAGTTTCCCTTCTCTGTAGCCTGGGGAGCCATGGCACCGAGGCACCCCTGAGACACCTTTGTGATAGATATTGGTATTTCCACACAGGCAATTTGATCCTAGCTGTGGGGGTGTGGGGGGGGGTAAGTGTCTTTTCCCCAGCGTTCAGATCAGCAGCACAGGAGGAGACAGAGCGGGAGAGGAAGGGAAAGAGCAGATGGCACGTAGTGACTGAGGACACAAAATTGTGATGTGCCCTGGGAACCAGCGGGATTCTCTTGGAAGGGAAGGAGTTGCAAGTTTAACAGGCTGGGCCACTGTAAATCATGCCTTCTAGGCTCGTGTGACTGTAGCTGTATCCACAGTTCACCTTTATAACAAGGGGTTTTGTCAGAAGTTACAGACTGGCAGCCTGGGGGCCAACTATGGTCACTCTGTGGATATATCTGGTTAGATCTACACCACTTTTAATAAGATTTGAATTTAAATGGCAGAAGAGCACCCACGTTCTCTCCTCAGTTTGCCACAAACCCCATCCCTCCCTATTATTCATAGCAGCCTGATTCACAGCCACGTTACCTATCTAGCCTCTGTGGATATTTGGATTACAGAGTCCTTGATTAGAGTCTCTCAAATGACCTGTTTCTGAAATTCTGTGATTCAAAGTGATCTTATTAGCAAGAGGGATTTGAATATCCCAGCCCATAGACTCAACCAACAGTTCCCTATATGGGGTAGGGACCCTTACTGTGGTAAGCTGTGATCACGGGAGGTCAATGCTGCTTTACCACATTTTCCTGCCATTTTTATAATGAACTGATGGACCAAGAGGCAAGAAACTTCTAGGAGAAAGCCAAGAACTATATCCTTTAGAATACTGGTATGCCAAGCAAAGGTCACTCCCTAAAATCCAAATGACCCCACTGCCAAATTAAAGAAAATAAAAATAAAATAAAATAAAAAATTAAAAACTAGTTTTTAATTTATACCATAGATGACCTCATGTCAGCTTGTTCCTCCTTCAGAAGTTTCTCTTTGCCAGACTCATCTCTAACAAATGTGTCCTTGGTAATTGATCATATTTCATATATCATGAGCAGGTGGCAAAGGCATTTTGGGCATTAAAGATGCTTTCCAAGTCTCTTGGATTTTCACTGCACAGAAACTGTCTATTCTGTTTATCAGAAGGCCAACCCTGAGAGTTGAGGGGCCTCCATTTAAAGAGAAAAATACTTATTTCTCTAGAGATGTTATATCTGCTTTTCTAGAGACCATATGATCAAATTTTAGGTGAGTCGTATTCTATGTATTTTGAAATCATCTCATGTAGTCATCTCATATGATTATAATCCCTATGAGATCATAGGACAGACAATATTATTCTGATTTTGCACAGAACGGACTGAAGCACACAGAAATTAAGGGCCTGCTCAAAGACAGGACTACTTAAGTGATAGAAATGTAAAATTTCATCAGACGTGCAAAGGAAATTTTTTTAAAGATTTTATTTATTTATTTGACAGAGAGAAACACAGCCAGAGAGGGAACACAAGCAGGGGGAGTGAGAGAGGGAGAAGCAGGCTTCCTGCTGAGCAGAGAGCCGGATGTGGGGCTCGATCCTGGGTCTCCAGGATTATGACCTGAGCTGAAGGCAGTAGCTCAACGAACTGAGCCACCCAGGCGCCTCACAAAGGAAATTTTTTAGGAAACCTGAATTTACACTAAATTCTTCCTCATAAGCAATATTTATACAAGGCTCCTAATTCCTAGTTTTATGCTTTCCCCCTACTTACTTGTCCTTGTGATTTGGATATCTGCAGACTGGGGCAGAAACTGTGATAAAGAGAAAGTGGAACTGAATACACCCAAGCTCAGTTAAGTGTGCAATTTATGACAAATTACTGAAGGGATGTTCTCAGAGCAAAGGTTAAGTGTGGTGGTGTTGAGAATCACTGGCATAAAAAAGCATAATAAAATCAGTGTCGCATAGAAAGAGAAGACAGTCTACCATGAACTTGATCTAATAGAATCAGATCAAATCATATCTAAGCAGGATCTAGTAACTACTCCCGTGCAGATAAAACATGGCCCAGGGAGCTGACCATGGTTTGCATTAGCAATGCTACATACCCAGGGAAAAAAAGGATTTAAGGAGTGCATCGGCTGAAAGCGTGTGAAGTTCAAAGTCAAGAGTAAGAAAACAATTAGAAACAGACATCTCCTGTTTTACCACAGCATGACTAAAGAAAAGTGGATGGTTTACATAAGCAACAGGACACTTCGAAAGAAAGACATACAGCTTTTGAGAGAATGTTTAGGGAAAGTTCAATTTTCCTAGGAAAAAGACGATGCAGTATTCAAATGAGCCTGGTAGGTGAGAACCATGGAGGAATTACAGAACTCATAAAGAGTTGTACCTCACATGGGGGTTTGTCCCTCCTGCAAATGTCTACCTGAGAGAACAGGCTCGAAGAAGTAGGTCTGTGGACTTGAGCTTGTGATGCTGTTGTGAAGGTCAGTCACTAATTTCAAATAATCCCCTGTGTGGGATCAAGAACCAAGATTCTGTGGAAATATTGACTGTTTACAATCATGAGAGAATGAATTCTAAGAAATTGTGCAACAGTCAATTGTCAGTCATGGACAATTACGAAGAGCTGTAATTAAGGGATAAAGCGCTCATTCAGAAGAAACAAATGGCTGGGAGAATAAACAGAATTCTCATGACTGACTTTTCTAACTTCTTTTCTTCTGCAGCAGCTCATCAGTTGAGAATCGTGGTGTTGCGTTGTCTGCACATGGAAGGTGGTCCCGGGGAGCTTCTTCCGGACCTAATGCTCTGATTGTTGGTCACTTATTCAGACCTCGGTTTTCTCCTGCACTTTTTAGTGGACTTTTCCCTTTAGGCACGTTAGTAGGGCTGGCAGGACAAGTCTGCCAAAGGTCTGTCCACACAAGAGGTGGAATTCACTCTCAGGAAGGACTGCTGAGCAGCAAGGGTGTAGCTAAGGGGTATGCTGGGTGGTGCAGAAGGGGAAGCACAATTCTAATTCAAATGCTTATCAATGCTTTGTCCAATGATCCATCAGGGATGGAATCATATCTGGGCATTACAGTCACAAATAAATCACAAATAATCACAAATAACAATCACAAATAAATAAAAACTGAAAAGATTGTTTTTCTCGAATCTCCATGAGCTACTGAGAACCCAAGGTGTCAGCAGAACAGGGCTGGCAGAAATAGGAAATGGCACCCTTGTTGGTGTGAGCTGGAGAATGTTGAAGAGTGGATGGTTAGCAGATGCAGGGTGGACACTGATGAGAATCAGCTCCCTCTGATGGCATCACTGGAAGCTTCTTCCCTGGTCAAGGACAGAGCACCAGGGCTTTTGGCACAGAGGCCATCCCTGCACAGCTGGTGGCTATGGCGGAGGCCCTGACTGGGCTCACAGAAGCCATTAGCACAGCTGCCCCTTTCTCACCAGTGGAACTGAAGTCATCATTACTGTGGTCCAGAGCAGAAGAAAAAGTGGGGAAGGTCAAGGGCAGGCCTGTGCCAGGCAAAGCATAGGCTATACCCTCCCAGAGCTGTGTGGGAAGAATTTCGAGGGTCTTGGCTTTCTTGAAGCTTGGGTGTGAACACATCCTAAGAAATTCTGTTCTGCTGCAATATCTTTATAACCAGTGGTAGGTATGTGCTGGGGAAATACAGATGCTACAACAGAGAGAAGGAAAGCCTATGTGTTGTGAGTTACATGCCTGAATTTAGGGGCACAATTGATGAATAGGTGCTTGCTCCTTGGCTGGATTCTGCCCTCAAAATGGTTTGATTTTGCTTGGAGGTATTTACTTTTCAAGTCAATTGACATGGGAAGGGCAGGATGGAGAGAAAATTCTCTCTCAGATTCAGGTGATAAATAATTCCTCCCCCCGCTTTTCTTTCTCAGAGAGGGAGGGTGAGAGGGAGGGGAAGGACAGAGGGACAGAGAATCTTAAGCAGGCTCCACTTCCAGTATGGAGCATGATGTGGAGGGCTCAATCTCACAACCCTGAGATCAAGACCTTAGCCGAAATCAAGAGTCAGACACTTAACCAACTGAGCCATCCATGTGCCCCAGTAATTTCTCCCTGCTTGACTGCAAGAAAGAGGCTCTGAAGCAGAGAAAGGAAATCTACAAGATGTGGGATATGCAGTAATTCCAGACTTTGGTAGTGCAAAAGGAAAGAGCCAGAGTTACTACTAATGGAATAAGAAAACCAAGTCACATACGAACACATTAATGTTTATACAAATGGTGGAAAAGAGAAGAGGAGAGTACAATCAGATGGGGGGGCGCATTAGGACTTAAGAATGAGTGGTCATGATGACAAGAAGATCGGATTGAGAGCCAGAGAAAGGTTTGGGGAGTAAATATAATGGCACAGATAATGGACTGTTTTTTTGTAAATTCGAATCAAGAGGAAAGAGTGCCCTAGTCTGGTAAAACAAAGAATAAACAACAACAACAACAACAAAACCGACTCCAGCTGGCCAAATAAGAAATAATTGAGGCATAAATGGAAATATATAAGAATATAAGTGGGACTAGAGGAAGAAGTAGCCATTGGCTTCACTGAGATGTAGGAGTAGGGGAAGAGGAATGCTGAGAACAGAGGTCCTGTCTAAATCATCTTGGGGTCTAGTTCAATCTCTACCTAATCAACTATCAAGTAGTTGGCACTTAATGAATATTGTTAAGCTGAATATTGTTTATAAGATTATATGTTTGGAAATAGTATCACCAAATGGTGTTTGCATATTTCTTATTCTTCCTCCTTTCTCTGAATCAATATTTTAAAAACTTGTTTTTGGTTCCAAAGCATATTTTTATCAATATAACAAGATCAGATAAACATTTGATTCTTCTAAAAAAGCTTCTCCAGTTTTTAGAAAGCATAGGCCAAGGCAGCTCAGCTTCCTAGTTAAACAGGTATTCCAGACTATGTGGACCTTAATGCATAAATTGGGCCATTGACTGAAGCAAACTTCTCTTTTTGATTTTTCACTTCAAGTTGGGAGTCAGTGGTGCTCATGAAAATGGGCTGATGTGTCAGGAGGAATGGACTCCATGAATCAACTAAGTTCTTCGTCATTGTTACCTGATTTCAGGCTTACTGGGCCTAATAATTGTAAACTGATGTGCTGAACTGGGTTAAGCACAGTGAAAGATTACAATGCACAGATCATGGCAAACATCAGTTTCTGTGGTTCTCTGTGTCCTGACATGGGGCCTCTGTGAGAAAATGATTAATTTTGAGGGGTTAGCAAACCATCTATGCCCATAAAAGCCATAAGGGATATCAACCCATCACAAAGGAAGGAGAGATATCATGAGAAAACCCTTAGAGCAGAACTTGAGTTCAAGTCCTGGCCTTGAGAACATCACCTAACTTTCCTAAGTGTCAATTTCCTCATCTGCCAATAATTTATTGAGTTCCCTGTACCCATTGTGTGGCAGAATCCCAGCTTCTCAAGATAATCAAGATCCATGTTCTCACCAATACTCTTTTATTTGCTCATTGACCCACCAGTGTAAGGAACCCAAAGAGAACAGATAGGAATTGTAACTTGGGACCCTTAAAACTCTCTTGGTGGAAGTGTTCCTTCTCATCACCCATTCCAACAACCAGGACATCTAATCTGGCAGAATCCAAGTGTTTGGGAATAGAGAGCCAAAATTCCCTAAGTGTGCCCCTGGGAATGGTGATGAGAGAAGCCAATCTTATATTTGCATTTCAAGCCCATGCCATGTGCATTATGCCTTCAACAATTGGGTACCCAGCACCATTTATCAGCTGGTGGTTCAATACCCATACTGCATCTTGGAGGACAGCATGCAAACACCGTGTATGGTTGTCCTAGAGCCAGTGCCTTAGCTAACTCTTTAATAGGCCATACCATAATTCCAGGTCAGCTGAATCCTGGTGAGGAGGGTCTGAGATAAAAGCAGGTCATGTGATAATGTGCCTGCTGTTAGACCCTGTGGCTAAAAATTTGGTCCCATGGTCTGAAGCGATATTTTATGAGATCCTATGCTGGCAAATCAGGACTTAAGCCACTGGGTGTGGTGTTGGCAGAGGTACTGAGGGCAGGCAGTGTGAACCCAGAGTCAGAATAGCATGATCAGTTCCATAAGGATGAATGACTACTCCCTGCAGGGTAAAATGCTGTGATATAATGCATCTGCCTCCAGTGGCTGATTTCATCACAGGATGATGCCATGTTTAGTATAGTCTCTGCTACAGGCAGTTTGGGTACTCAGCTGTGACAGTTGCTAGACCAGCCTTGGGAAGAAGGAGTCTGTGCTGTCAGGCATAGCCTCCATCCATAACTGCCCATTTTGCAAGCACTGGGGTGGCTGACATCCATGGGACAAGCTGTCCTGGCCAACCGTCCAACAGGTTGTTGAGTGTCTCCTCTCTGGTGGGCATTAATTTGAGGCACCAAAGGTCTACATGCTTTGCACTCACTTCTAGTGATCCAGTCACAGGTTTCTTCCCCAGAATTCCTTATCTCCCACCTTTCAAGTTTGCTCCTCCCAGACACTGATCAACCAAAATCATTTACCATGTATATCCCAACCTCAGGCGACTTCTCCCTCCATATAAGGTGAATGACCAAGTGTACCGCTTGCATCTCTACCCACAGATAGGACTTCTGTTTGCTACTTGTCCATTAGAGTCATCTCTGAGTGTAGCTAAAGTGCAACAGTAGCCCTCTTTCAGCTAACACCAACATAATAAGTCTACTTGTGTGAAAATCAGCCTTTTTCCTCCTTGATGGGCTGGTCATAGGGAACCCCCTGTGAGGACACAGGTATAAGTTACACAGAGAAAGGTATATGGAAATATGGGCCTACTTGCTCAAGATGCATCTTGTGCCCTTTAAACCTGCCCGGGCCCAATCCTGAGTTTACCATTTCCACTGTGTGATATATTACTAGTGTGTTCACTCAAACTTATGGTAGATCTGATAATCCCAGATCATGATGAGATGTCCCCAATACAACAGGGCTCTGTGGCCTGACAGAAGGTTAGGTAACTCTCTGACACAAATGGATAGCTCTGCTCCACAGCTGTAGGGTTCTGTGAATCTCTGCTGGAATATGCCAGAGTCTCCAACAGCATCCGAATGTACTACTTTATCTTTAGAATTGTCAGATCTGTTGGCTTATAGGCCCAAGTCATAAGTATGCAACTCAACAAATTTATACAAGCAAATATACTCCTGAAGCCACCACCCAGATCAAGGAATAAGATGTCATTAGCTGGCCCTAAATTTTAAGAGAATTTGTCAGATAGTTTCTAAAGTAAGGAATAAATTACAAGAGAAATTATAAGCTAAAAAAATCATAGAAACTGTCTTCATATGGCTGTTTTTTACATTGACTTTGAATAAAGCCCCAAAGTGTCATATTGCATTCTGCAGTTATTTTATGGTGATGCAAATAAATATAACACAGTCCCTGCCTTTATGGAGCTTGTTGTTGAATAGGGAAGACAGGCATTAATTATTAGTCATTATGCAAATAAAGCTAAATTGCTTCTTCTCCCTCAGGTTCCTAGCCTTCTATCCATCTGTCTCACTTTCTTGGGCCAATTACTTAGGGTTTTGACCCTAGACTTGTTCCATACCTCTGGTTCCTTTGGCCTTTGCATCCAGCCCTGATCATGGTATTTGGACTTCTGCTTTCTTATACAGACTCTGGCTGACCTTCCACCTCTGGTCCCTAGGACCTTCTAAAGCCTTGGGAAGAAACTGCCTGCTTCACCTCAGGCCCTGGTGGAGACCAATCCCTACTTAAAGCCACTGGGTTCCTGGTAGAGTAAAGGAAGCAGCAGGGACCACTCTGTCCCTGTTCTGATGCAGGAATGACCTCCCTGCTAGCAGCTAAAGATGAGCTGAGTGTCCAGGATTTATAGCTCTCAGCAAAACAGCTTCTGCAATGTCCTTTTCCTGTCTGGTGATTTGAGGCAGTCCTTGCAGAAGCCTGGTCTTAGGGCTGTTTCTCTAGCCTCTTCCTCAATGCTGTGGATTTCCTAAAATCTCAAATCAATCCCTCTTTTACTTAAAATGGAGTCTGCCATTTGCAACTAGGAACACATAACCATATGCGTGGTGGGGCCTGTTGGTAAGGCAGAATCACAGACGTTAGAGTTGGAAGGAAGCCTCAGACATTAGACTAACTGCTCCACACCCAATCCATATTCCTGGTCCATTCTAACTCCTACAATTCAGAGGGATTTCTAAAACACTGAAATAAAATTATGTAACTCACTTGTTTTACATGCTGTTTAAAATCTGAGAATAAAATCCAAACTCGTTAACACATCTACAAGACCTCATATGCCTTAGGCCCTACCCTACTTCTTTTGACTTTATTTCCTAGCAGTCTTGCCACAGTGCCCATGGCAGTCATCCTTCCTGGCCCCTGGACGTGCCAAACACAGACCAGCCTTATAGCCTTTGTCCTCGCTGTTCCTTATATCAATAACACTCATCTCCAAATCTTTGCATTGCTGACTTCTCTTCACTTGAATATCGGCTCTTTGTAGTGGCCTTTCCTAACCATACTATCTTAATAAATGCCCCTATGGCTTGCTAGCAATCACTCTCTCAATTTCTTGCTATTTCTATATTTATTGGTTTTCACCTGGGTATACCCTGTCTCTAAGAGAGCAGCGCCCTCAGCCATCTTGTTTACCACTGTATTTCCAGTGCCGAGGGTAGAGCCTGGCAAGTAATAAGTGCCCACATAACTTTAGGAAATGTATGAATAAGTGGTTCTGGAAATGGCTGTGGAGGGCTTCAGATGTGAGTCAAGTGAAGTGTATAGAAGACACAACAAAGGGAACCACTTGGGTGGGAGGACAATAGCACCACTGCACGCAGTCATGCACATACGAGGATGACCAAGCTAAAGAGGCACGTTCACATTGCAGAGAGCACAGTTTTTACATTAGTGTGACATTTCCCAGAAGATTAAAGTGTCTTGTTCTAAAAAAAATTAGTATGTTCTGAACAATCTTCTATATGATGGGAGGAAAGTCTTTTCAGGAATAGGCCCTTGTTTCTAATTTGCACAGGGACACCATACAGGCCTGCAGTGACCTTGACAGGAAAAGAGGTACAGAAGACTGAGAGGCGCTTGGCTTACTTGTGCCAGGAGGGAGAAGCTGGCTTGGTGCAGCTGAGGGATGCCAGTCTTGAAAGCCAGGCGAAGGAATCCTACCTTTGTGTGTTAGTAAATGAGGAGCCATTGCAGATGTTGATTTGAACCCCAGTGGGTTCAAGTGTTCTGCCCTCCACAGGTGCCTGAAAAGGAGTCTGAGGTTCTAAAGAAGAAAAAAGCCACTGGAGGCATCACCATAGCCAAAAACTGGTGTTTTTTTTTTACCATGGTCCTGTTGGGAAGGAAGGGATGGGAAATAACGCACTGTACCTGACACACAGTAGACAATCAAGAAATACTTGATTGAATGAATGTATGAGGCAAAATGAATTTATGAGGCAAAAGCTTACAGAAGTCATAGCATGGATCTGGTCGGCTACAGATCACTGTGTCACCGTAGCCGTGGGGACAGACTGGCCAAAGAAGGTACAGAGAAGATATATGTGTCCCTATTAGAACTGTAACCTCCAGCATCTCCTCACTGAACACATGAGCCCAGAAAACAGAGTTCAATTTGCAATCAATCTCCACAAGACCTGGTAGGTGTATCTTTTCTTTGTATCTCTAGTTTGTCCAGATGAAATTTCCTGAGGTGGGCACAGCTCATAGAGAGAAAGCACGCCAAGAATTACTGGTGAAAATGCTTCTGGGTAGAATCAGCTCTTCATCTTCATTTTTCTCTGTTTCTTGGCAGTTTTTATGAACACAAATGATGTATTTTTATAACTGTTCTTCATTAAAATCATTGAGAGCTGAAAACAGGAGAGCAAGCTGCAGCTGACATTATTGCTGAGGGAGTTCACTTCTTTGCCTTGTCAGAAGGTCCCGGAACAGAAACTGAGGCTTGGTCAAGCCAGCAGGATGAGGGATCCAGGTTTCCCTCCTGACTCCCTCTTCTTCTCTCATCTCTGTTCTTTCCTTCCTCTCTCCTTAGTTTTATCTGTCCCCTTTCCTCTCCTTCATCCATTTCAAGGTCTTCCTAAATGGAAGAGATATCGCATTAAGGCTGAAGACAAAGAAATTCATGAGAAGTCCCATTCTTAAGGAAGATACAGGTGTTAGCCTTTCCACGCATTTTGAGGTATCTGGCTCAAACTCAGCTTTAGCAGTAAAACCATTTGTGTTGCATTTCGAGACTGTCAGCTCAAACATTGCTGGGCTCTTGCTTGGCTTGCTGAGAGGTGAGCAATAAGGTGAGTCGGGAGAGCTTGAATGTGACCTGCTGCTCTAGCATATTGCAAGTAATTCACTGGATCAGGCTGACAAGTATGACTCATGGAATCTCTGCCATGGGTGTATGTTTTAGTAAGAATCACTGGCTGTTCACCAGATATTGTGAGTATCTGTGAAAAGGAGGCGCAGCTTACAATCTCCAGGAATGTTATCTTGCCCCGTTAGCTTCCTTCAAGAGGAACGCGGTAAAAGAAAATTCAAAATGTGTGTAACAAGGTTTTTAGACACAAGTGACCAGGTAGAGCCTTCTCTAATTTCCAAGCTATTTTATATTATTCTGAGATGTTAATAAAAACCGCTAAGATCATTGTGATCATTTCTTTATAGCTATTTTATATTAGCTAATTTTCTATTATTCTGAGATGTTAATAAAAACCACTAAGATCACTGTGATCATTTCTTTATGGAAAATAGCAAGAATTTCTATGTCTTTGCTGATAAAGACAATAGAAAAGCAAAGAGTTAAATTCAGAAGTTGAGGAGAGCAGATCAAGGTTCTAGTGATAGACTAGTCACTACTAAGTTGAGTGACTTTTGTTTTTTTTTTAAGATTTTATTCATTTATTTGAAAAAGAGAGAGAGAGAGAGAGCGCGCGTGCATAAGTGGGACAGGGGGAGAGGGAAAAATAGGTTCCCTATTTGATCCCGGGACACTGGTTTCATGACCCAAGCCAAAAGCAGACACTTAACTGACCCACCAGTGCCCCAAGCTGAATGACTTTGAGCAATTAGTAAACTAATCTGAGTGTTGGCCTTCTTGCTATTACATGGTCTCTATAACATTACCTACCTCCACCACACAAAGATTCACTGAAACAAGAATGTAAAAGTCACTTGAACAATGAAAATTCCTGCTCAACTAGATGTGGGCATGATAACCTGAGTGTCTCAGAATCATGATGCAGGAAGACATGGTGACACTTTACTCAGTGACCAATGACTCTCCTGATATTAGCCTAAGATTCTTTTTTCTTTGTATTTTCTGCCATGATGTTGAATTTTCTTCCTCTTTCATGGTTTTCACCCAAGCTTGGCCCTTTAAGTGAGAGTTCCTGATGTTTCTTTCCATAGCAATCTGACTTACACTAACCAAAGAAGCAGGAGCCCTGTGGCTGTTGGCATCAGCTTCTCATGCTTTCAAGATGCCTAATTCAGATGCTCTCTGGCCACACTGTGCCCTCTTCCTGTGGCTGGCATGAGAGCACTCCTGGTTTCCCTCACTCTCCCTCTGAGTCCTAATTCCTGCCACAGGTGCAGTCCCTCCTTCCCAAGTGACTACCTTCTTTTCGATGGCTTTCTGGGCAAATTCCTCTGAAGTGTCTGCTGGATAGGACTTGACAAATTTTCCAGAGCCACTTCATAAGCCCCATGAGAAAGCTAATCAGTCTCATGTTTTAAATAGTCATCTGGCTTTGAATCACTAATCCTACTCAATAGGTTTTGCCCTGACAGTTACATTTCAAAAACGAAACTCCTCAACTTCAACATGGATTCTCCATCATTTTTAAGGATGAAAAAATTATGTCACAGATATTAAAAGTCATTCCCAAAGAGAAGTCATTTGAGTGTTTTTGAATGATTTCTCATTGATTTGTGCCTTAGCCTCAGGAAGTTTCCTTTTTAAAGGGCATCTCTTACTTGGATTCAGACATTCTACTATATTTGAATTAAAAAAATAACCTACATAATAATCAGAACTGTGGTCATCCTACAGCTAGCGGCCCATTTAAGGATCCTGGATTTATAACCTGTTTCCAAAATAATGTAGTATGGCTTACAGTAAGCACATCTAGAATAGAGCTTTTAAAACAGGAATTTCAAAACCATGAACAAGTTGGGGGAATAAAATATTTATGACACAGCCACTGGTTTTGAACATTAAACTGAATTTCTTATGAGCCAAAGAGGGAAAATATTTCAAAAGACTAGCACTCAGTCTTTCTATCATTAAAAAGGGAATATTTCTTTGACAGAAGCAGGACAATAAGCTAGTATCTGTTGGGTTCCCACTCCATAAACATCAAGAACTTTCATGTACATCACCTTTGCCCTCCACCAGGCTGCAGGACATCAGGCAATTTACCTCCTATCTCAAGGTGGGTCATCCCTTACCTGTGAACAAGGGTGATGATAACCCCCCATTCATCAGTTTGCTGTGAGAATTCAGGGAGATGCTTATAAGGCTCTAGCAGAGTGCCTTGCACATGGAAAACATCTAATCAATAGCACCTGTAATTCCTGTAACACCCTCTAGGCAGGTGTCACTACCTCTACTTAATAAAGCTGTGTCATTGGTCAGAGTGTCACTAATATATGCAAAAGTCAGTGTTCAGGTCCAGATCTCTTTACTCAAAAAATCTATGGCCTTTCTACTGTACCTGTCAAAAAGGAATTTGCTGAATGAAGCATTTTTTTAAGACTACTGAGTGACATAATGAACACTGTAGGAAGCAGACAGTTTAAGGCAAATTCTTAGCCTCTCAATAAGAGCCTTGATATTAACATTAGACCATAACTCAGAGAAATTGTTTTTGTAAGGGGCCAGGCTGCAAGGCCCAGGTCTCTATGGAGCTAAATTATTGCAGAGAATGAGCCCCTCTATCTATTCCTACACTCCTAACCCTGGCTGGTCACAGAGGTATTTTATAATATCGGTGATCATTTAATGGGCCCGATCGTGGCCGCACAAGGAGTGTTTCTTAGTGGAAACAGCTCTGGCTCTCAGTCACCTCCTCCCCTTGGACTGCTCCTGGATGAGATTCAGAAGAGCATTTTCTCCAGTCTGCAGCAGCCCATCCCCAGGCTGTCTCTTTGTTTTGCTTCTAGTTTTCACATCCTTGGCAACATGCTCCTGCTAGGAGTTCTGGGCCCCCAGGCTGCCAGCATTCTAGGACATGTCTCTGGCAGGCCCCAGGAGAGAAAAGGTATTATTGTCTGGCCTGTCTCCTTGACCAGTTTCCTCTGCCAGAGGTGGCACATGACCAGCTATGAATCAGAGCCTCCCCTCTTCCACCGCCCCCCACACCGGCTCCCCAGGCCTTACCTTCTCGAGCCCGTAGGAAGAGAACACTAATGAGCCTAGGTGCCAGTCTGATGCCTGCTCACTTCTGACCTTCATCAGCTTCTGTATTTCTGATCAGAACATCTCTTGATTGGACAACTGTATCTATTTACCCCAATCATGGTCTCTCATTTTCTATTGAATTATGATAGTTGATTAAAGTAACTGAAATTGATTGAGCACAGAAGTTTAAGCCAC
Organism: Spilogale gracilis; assembly: GCA_004023965.1. Taxonomy (NCBI): domain Eukaryota; kingdom Metazoa; phylum Chordata; class Mammalia; order Carnivora; family Mephitidae; genus Spilogale; species Spilogale gracilis. Next base: position 52,956 of record PITA01013244.1, read on the forward strand.
TGCTGATTACACAGGTTATTTTGTTTGATCCTCATAATAAAACCGAGGAAATACATAAATCAGAAACCAATGTCTGACTGATAGAAAGCTTTACTGCCTCTCTCTGGTTAGGTCTGTGGCTCTCCGGGGAGAAGCTTAGAAAATCTCATTGGCTACGATCTTTGTCTCCCTGGCCCTTAAATTTAGAAAAGACTATGTCCCAGAAAACAACTAATGAGGAGTCTCCCAGTCTCTGGGTGTCTTACCATAACAACTAGTATTATCCACCATCCACGAGCACAGATGTCTTCTTTGGTGATGACACACAATGGCAATGGGCCCCAAGGCCTGGTGCAGTCACCTGCCCTTCCACCCACACAAGCTGATTCCACTGGCCATTTTCAGCATGGAGGCACGGGGACTTCTGACTCACTGTGTATTGAGTGGTGGTGCTAGAATTTTTTTTTTTTTTTTTTTTTTTTTTTTTTTTATCAAGGCAACTGTGGGGAGTTCAAGTCTGAACTTCAGGAGATGAAAAGAGAAAATGCAATTTCCAGATTGAAATTACTTTTCAAACTCCTCAGCAGGATGGATTTTCACTCCTGGCAGGTTTTGTCTAGTCAGACAGAGGGGCCTGGCAGCTTTGCTCAGAGCCTGGCCCGGGGCAATGCTGCAGAGAAGGAATGCCTTTGCCATTTTTGTTTCATGGTTTCTCATCCGCTCCTGCCTCTCTCTCCTCCAGGGGCCCCTCAGCTCTCATGCCCGGCAGTACCGCATGGGGCAGAGAACAACGGCTCTGGTATGGCAGAACCTGATTTGGCTCCCAGCCCTGGCAATTACTACCTGCCAATTACCTGCTACCACCTAGGCCTTCATTTTCTCCTCGATAAAGTGGCCACCATCAGCACCTAACATGTAGCACTCAGAGACTCAGGGGAAAGACCACAAAGGAAGTGCTTTGCCAACTCCAAGAATGACACAAATGTTGACTGCAATTTTTTAAACTCTCAGCTTCCCTCCCTCCTCCCCCTGCCCTGCCATCTATCAAGGTTTGTTCTGCTTTCATATAGCATTCAAAATTGTTTCCCTGATTCCATCCCTTGTAAAGTTTACAATCCTTCAGGTCACTTGAACTGGTAACAGATTAGAGGAAGAACAAGAAATCCAGCCACCCTCTGTCCTTCCCCTCCACACAGGGCTGGTGGAGAGGGTCAGTACCGTTGATAGCACCTCCCAGGAAGCAACACAGCTGTTGGGCGGTTGACCGTGAAATGCTGATCCTTCACTGCTAGTCAAAGGAACGCCACCCTTCACCAGGTAGAGGAGCCCTGTTGGCTTTTTATCTTGTCTCTGAGAACCGCAAGCCCTCCGACTATAGCTGCCTGATTTTACCTTAGGGATCACCAAAAGCCAAAGGCCAGCCAAGGCCGCAGGACACGGCCATGCCCCAGGGAAACTGTCCTAGTGGACACCCCTTATCTTTCAAAGTCTCTATCTCTCAAACAGAGAGGCAATGAGCGAGGAAGGAAAGGCTCCAGCACTGCTCTTTAGGTGGGAAAGCTGTGAAGAGATTTCTATTCAATGTAAGTATTTTAAATGCTCTGGAAAGTAGTGCAGAGAAGAGAGCTCTTCATCTTAAGGCAGTGGTTTCTGAATGGATCTGACAATAAAACTCCTCCGTTGCTGATTTTCCCCACATAAAACCTAATAGCATTCCCCAAACACACTCTAGGAAGCAAGAGTACAGGGCTGTGAAAAGAGCTCTGAATGTACAACACAGATCTCTGGATTTGGAGTGAGAACTCATAATTGAATGATTATTATGTAGCAGGCACTATCCCAAGTGCTTCATAGATGAACTCACTTCACCCTTACAACAACCTCATGAAGTACAATCCTCCCATTTTTATAGATGCAGACACTCAGGGAAGGAAGGGTTGTACAATTCGCCCAAAGGAAGACGGTCACTAAGTAGCAAAACTGGGAACCGAATCCAGGCAGGTCGGCTCCAATCTTGTCCTCAACCAACACTTAGTCCATACCCTTATCTATGAAAGAAAATAATTAACAGCACTACCTTATAGAGTTTTTCGAGATTCAAATGAAATGACACAGGTACTTTAGTCCTTCACTTACTTGAATTCTCTATAAGATGGAGCAGGCACATAACACCTAGCTCCCAGGTTTTGTGTGGATCAGATGACAGGTCATACATGACAGTTCTGTAAATTGAAATTCTCATTATTTAGGGGGAAAGGTGATCTCTTGGCCTGTCAATCAATGACAGATGAAGAAAATTCACATGGGTTCCTATATTTTCTGGTTAGTTGTATGTGCAGTGTAGCATGCTCAGATTTAAAAGCTCTGGCACAGGCAGATACTTATTCTAAAATTTCTCATGAAGAATGTAGAGGAGATTCTCCTCCTGGGGGAAATAAACCTGCTAAACAAGGGGTATTACTTTCTTTCCTTCATGGAACATACTGTGCTTAGAAAGAAATTCTAAAGACAGGGTTCACAGGTTAGTCAGTAAAATAAACTGTGGGCCTGTTTGTCCCCTTCTTTCAGCTTCTGTTGAGGAATAGAGTCAGGGGAGAGAGGAAAACTCGCCCCCATACCCATATGGTGATCTAAGGAGCCTTTATTCTACTCGGCACACTGTATCTTGCTTTGAGCAGAGCTCACCCACCATCACACTTACTGAATCATTTGTGAATTATTTGTTCACTTGCCTGCCTTTCCCACCAGGCTTAGAATGGCTTGCGGAGAGGGAATATGCTTTATTCTTCTCCCTGCCCCAGAGCCTAGCACAGTTTGGTCCAGGATGAAGGTATAGATTGCTCTCTTGCTCCTTTCATGACAACCTCGAGCATTTAATCCTGATCCTATATATGAATTTATTTCCCATGTTATTTCACAAAGAAAAAAATCAAGGTGCTAATTTTTATAACTCAGTTAAGTGTAAAACATCTTCCTCTTCCAATCTAGTCCATGTTGATACAAAAGTTGGATATTCATCCTTTCTGATAGAGGCGTAGTATTCCATTGTATATAGGTACTGAGTGATATAAGCCAAGTAGAGAAAGTCAAGTATCACATGGTTTCACTTATGTGCGGTGCATAAGGGGTAATATAGAAGACAGTAGGAGAAGGAAAGTAAATGGGAAGTAGGGTAATTCAGGGAGAGAAACGAAACAAGAGAGACTTTGGACACAGAAACAAACTGAGGGACTTGGAGGGAAGGGGGAGGGGAGATGGGAGAACTTCATAGATGAACTCACTTCACCCTTACAACAACCTCATGAAGTACAATCCTCCCATTTTTATATATGCAGACACTCAGGGAAGGAAAGGTTGTACAATTCGCCCAAGGGAAGACGGTCACTAAGGATTTTTAAATTTAACGAATCTCTTTCAACTCTGAGCAATATAATCAAACTTTAATGTTTTAAGGAGGAGTTTTAAATTTAACTAATCTCTAATCTCACATTCCCACCTAGCCTGGTGGTGGGTACTGAGGGCACCTATTGCATGGAGCACTGGGTATGGGGAATGGGCAATGAATCTTGGAACACTGAAAAAAAATAAGAATTAAATAAAAACAACAACAACAACAACATCTTCCTCACTCCTTCCCTTTGTCTGTGTGACCTCCTCTGATTTCCTCAGTCAGAATCCTGAAAAATCCCTGTTGCTGTCAAATGAATGTTGAGATGAAAATGAATGGTGTCAATGTCCCTCTAAGAGCAAAAAAAAGATGCTAGCATAATCTACTATTAGGAACACACAAAAAGCATTGTTTTCCTCATAAGAATAAATTTTCTCCCATTCTATACTATATTTATTTAAATTATAAAATTGACACCTGCACATACTTGGCATTTTTTTCAAGTGCAAAGGGCTATCCACTGAAAAGCAAGTCCTTCTCTCATCCCATGTTCGCAGCCCACCTGTCACAGATCAACGCTAGCAACAGTTTCTTGTGAATCTTCCAGAGACTCCCATGCGTGATCAAGAATTTAAGTAGAAAGTGGGTATCTTAGATACCCCTTTTCATTGTACACAACTGAGTTCATGTTATCAATGCTGCTCTGCCTCTCCTTTTCTTAAATGTAACTATCAATCTAGGTAGGAGATACTTGCTTATCAGCACCTTATTCTTTTAATAGCCATATAAAACTTCTGTGTTTATCAAATTTTAGCCAATGTCCTTTTAATGCACATCTAGGTTATTTGCAAAATTTTGCTATGAAAATTTTGCCATGAGAAAGAGCACCGCAAAGAGCACACTCAAACCTGTAATTTTCTACCATTGACGTTGCCAGACTGCCCTCTCACATTCCCACCTAGCCTGCCGGGGCGAGCTGTGCATTTACAACTTTGCTGGCAGTACGTACCATCTGATGCTTTAATATTGTCCAGTCCCATATGTGAAAATGATGTCTCACTGTAATTATGAATTCATTTCTTCAACTCTGAGCAATATAATCAAACTTTAGTGTTTTAAGGAGGATTTTTAAATTTAACTAATCTCTTTTATTTAAGTAATCTCTACCCCCAAGGTGGGGCTCGAACTCAGGACCCTGAGATCAAGAGTCATATGCCCTTCCCACTGAGTTAGACAGGTGCCCCAAGGAGGCTGTTGTTCTACTTTTTATATGTACACACTGCCTCTTTCTATCCTTAAGTCAATTTTCTTGCCAAACTCTGGAAGTTAAGAAAATTCACCCTCTGTCAGAGAGATGTGTTGTAAATATTCTCCGAATTTGTCATTTGTCTTCTGAGTTTGTTGGTGGCAGATTTTGTCATATAAAGTGTAAGATCTGTATCAAGTGACATTAACAGATTCTGTTTTTATGTCATACTTAGAATATTACTCAGAATTATATTTTGAATATTCTATATAAAATATTCTATATATTTTCCCCAGTTATTTCCCAGTTTTATTTTCTAAGTTTAAATCTTTGACCAATCAGAAACTTATTTTTGGTGAAAGAAGTGAGGTAGGAATTCAGATTTATGTTTTCCAAATAGCCAGCCAGTCATCTCAACACCATTAATGTGTTTCCTTTACAAATGCATTTGTATCTATTTCTAGACTATTCCACCCATTGATCTGCTTCTCTACACCTATAGCAGTGTTCTATTTTCTAGATTACAGTAACTTAGGGCCATCCTCCAAAATTTATTGTGCTTTTTAATGAATGTTCTGGCTATTTCGCCATACTAAGTTTTTCTTTATGACAGTTAGCTTCAGTTTGCAGGTTTACTGAAGGTTTACTGAAGTTAGCTTCAGTTGGCAGGATACAAAATCAATGCACAGAAATCAATTGCATTCTTATACACTAACAATGAAAAAAAAAAGAAAGGGAAATTAGAGAATCAATTCCGTTTACTATAGCACCAAAAACTATAAGATACTTAGGAACAAACCTAACCAAAGAAGTCAAGGATCTGTACTCGAGGAACTACAGAACACTCATGAAAGAAATTGAAGAAGACACAAAAAGATGGAAGAGCATTCCATGCTCATGGATCGGAAGAATAAACATTGTCAAAATGTCTATACTGCCCAGAGCAATCTACACTTTCAATGCCATTCCGATCAAAATTCCACCAACATTCTTC
>PITA01013245.1:0-58340 GCA_004023965.1 Spilogale gracilis
GTTTAAGAAATTTCTAAAGCAAAAAAGAATGAGATATAGGAAATTCTGATGTCTTAAGAAAAACGGTTCTCAAAAGGGGAATTTAAAAAGTGTTTCAGAATAATTGCAAAGGAGTGGTATTTATCAGCTCTCAGTAAGAAGTTAATATAAATATTTTCTTATGATCCACTGAGGGTGCAGAGAGACTTGTTCCCTTTTAAACTAATAATGTGAGATTAGGGTGGCCGGGGCCTAAGATAATTTCCTAATTGGGGCTTCAAATAAAACAACCTGCTAGACCATAAACCCTCTTTCCTTAAAGAGTGGAAGAGAATGCTCTTACGATACCTCCTCTTTTCAGGAGGAATTTTGGCAGAATCAAATGTGTGACCACAGGCGTCCTGCAGTGTTTGCCTGTCCCAACCATTCTCTCCAGCCCTTGCCACATTCACCTGGCCTTAGTCTCCCACCATTAGAACCCAAATCCCTCTCGGACCCTAAGCAAAGGGACTACCCAATCAGCAGGTGCCATCTCCATAATGTTTAGTACACAGTGGGGGAGGTGTCCTAGAAGTCAGCTCAGCTCTACCCCAGTGAACTCTGTCCATTATGGAGTGGTCTCAGCTGTAGCGGAGGAGGTACAGGATGAGACTTGGAGGGAAAGGAGCTGATGAGTGGGTTAAAACTCATGCTGGGACTGGAATGGTTACAACCTGGAGAGGGGGAGGCACAGGTAATGAGAAGCATGAAAGATCATGGCCCAATCCCATTCACTAGTGTCTCCTGTCATCTCACGAGAAGAGCCTTGAAGTCGTGGGGAGCTCTTTCACTCATGGTGGCATTTCCACGTCTTCTGAAATTCTAATTTTTACTTGAAAGTTCAAATCTTATCTTTGGCAACAAGTACCAACAGTTATTTTCTTTGACATGGCAAGCTCTCTTAATTCATTTTCAAGAAAATGTCTGCCAGCTACCCAAGTCTGAATAACCACCAGACGTCTGTGTGTCACTTGCTCCTTCAGGTAAACATGGTGCTGCATGGACAAAGCAGCTCATTCAGCCCTGCGCACAAGGGCCCTTCCCTGAGGCAGCCCTCCCGCGGCCATACACTCAAGAAGGGCCTAATGTGTTCTTCCTATCTGATCACACAGAAATTTTAAAATACAGGCCTTCACAGGTCGCAAATTAACAATTGGTACTGCCTAGTCAAAGGCATCCGTAAGTGAACCTGGCTTCCTTATGAGTACATGATGATGGAAAATCCAGTGTCTAGTCCTACAGTTTGGTGTCACTGCCTCGACCTGTCTGACCTACGTCCATTAGCACGATAGCGTCAAGGGTCATCCAAGTTGTCACAAACGGCAAGTTTTCCTCAGGTTGCTTCCGTGTCTCGGCAGTTATAAATAATGCTGCAATGAGAGGAGTGCAGATATCTCTTCAAGTTAGTATTTTTGTCTTCTTCAAATAAAGACCCAAAAGTGGAATTGCTGGATCATGTGGGAGTTCTGCTTTCGATTTTTTGAGAAACTTCCATACGGTTTTCCATAGTGGCTGCTCTGATTTACCTTCCCACCAGCAGTGCAGGAGTTTCCCTTTTATCCACGTCCTCGACAACATATGTTGTTTCTTGTCTTGTTGATACTAGCCATTCAAACTGGTGTGAGGGGATATCTCATTGTGGTTTTGATTTTCACTTCCCTGATGATGAGTGATGTTGAGCATTTTTCATGTGTCCATTGGCCATCTTCTTGTCTTTTTTGGAAAATACGTCTTGTTCAGATCTTCTGCCCAGATTGTTTTTCTGCTACTGTGTTGTAAGCTCTTTATATACTTTTAATACTAGTCCCTTATCAGATATGTGATTTGCAAATATTTCCTCCCATTCAGTAGGTTGCATTTTAATTTTCTTGATGGTATTATTATTATTACTATCCTCTTTTAGAGAGGAAGAAACTAGGATTGAAAATGAAGTCATTAAATAACTTATACCAGCTACCTTTACTAGGGAGTGACACAGCCAGGACCAAGCACAGATGGCCTGACTCCTGATGGACTAGGTCCCATAAGGAAAAGAGATACTATCTGCTTCCAGTTTGGGAGATCCCAACTGGCCCACTTCAGTCACATGCCCATCCCAAGGAGCAGCCCTGTTAGGGGACACTTGCCTGCCTTCCCTGGGGATGTCTCCAATCATGACGGACCACACAGTGCTATTACACACTGACATGTATATGACAATGAATAATCTACAACAATACTCAACAATATGGATGATGGGTCTTTCTAACTTAATCTTGGTCAAAGGCAGACCCCAAAGAACATATCCTGTAGGTTCCATTTACATAAAGTTCAAAAACAAGCGAAATAATTATGTGCTCTTAGAAGCCAGGGTTGTGTTCACCATTCTGCGGGTAGTGACCAAAGATGTGGGGGCAGGGGAGGATAGTAACATTCTGTTTCTTGATTAGTCACACTTTGTAATAGTTCATTAAGCCAGATGCTTGCGCACTTTTCTACAAGAGTACTTTTCACTTTCATTAATTTCAAATTTTTATTAAGTCTTTTGTGTAAAAAAAAAAAAAACACGAAATCTAGGACAAAAGATCCACAAAGGAGTTTTATTTCACCAGAGTGGTAAATGGACCTCTCAGATTGAATAAAGATTTATGCCCCACATACTAATGGATAGCTAGAATAATAGGGAAAACCCAAGGACGAAGGGGCATCGTGTTTCAAATGGTTTTAATGAACATTTGTTCAAGTTTCACTCATTAGCATCAGAAAGCAAAAGGAAGGGTCCAGAACACAGAAGCGGCCCTGTGCCTGTGCCAGCTGTTTCCAATAAGCCAATGGGGAGGCTGCATGGGCTCCACACGCCCATGGCCACCTTAGGTATGGGTGGGCACTTGGCAGAGCGGGTAGAAGGTGCAGGGCATGATGCCTCCCTGTAGCTGCAACATTCCGGGTAGCTTTGCTGTGCTTTAGAGGTTGTAGATGGCTTCTCAACCTTGTAAACCCATGCCCCCTTCTTAGAGAGATGTAAATATATCACACTTTCCTTTCATGTTATTTGAAATTTCAAAATTAATTAAATATTATGACTAAAAGCCAAGCCAAGCCACAGGACAAAGTGCTGCTTTGTTTTCGAGCGGCATGTGCACACCCCACGAAGCCTTCCCCCCTCCCTTGCCCCCTTGAGAAGCCTCTGTTTATAAATTACAAGCCTTTTCATTTCCTCCAAGGTTTTTGATGAGAGATTTGGGGATGCGGCCACCAGGCGGACACCACACTCAGCATTCATGAGCTCGTGGTGTGGCTTCCCAGAGGGACGAGGGACTACGCAGCAGACGGACCTGCTTTGCTTCTAATAAAACCCACAACTTCTTACTTATTAAAAAAGCATCAGGGGCGCCTGGGTGGCTCAGTTGGTTGAGCGACTGCCTTCAGCTCAGGTCATGATCCCGGAGACCCGGGATCGAGTCCCACATCGGGCTCCCTGCTCGGCGGGAAGCCTGCTTCTCCCTCTCACCCCCCTCCCTGCTTGTGTTCCCTCTCTAGCTGTGTTTCTCTCTGTCAAATAAATAAAATCATTAAAAAAAAAAAAAAAAAAAAAAAAAAGCATCATTTAATAGCAATAGCTAACATTTATTGGGTGCTTCCCATGTGCCACACACAGTGCGAGGTGCTCCCCAGTCCCCGCCCCCCAATGCATCCCTTGATTCTTACCACAGCCCCAGGGGAGGGAGCATCAGAATCTCTGTTTTATGGTGGAGGAAACCTAGACTCTGAGTGATCCTGGGCCTGCTCAAGGAAGAGAAGGATCTGGAACATGGGTCCCAGTTGGACTGGCCCCAAGGTTCACGCCCCCAATCAGTGGGCCACTAAGAGCTGGGATTCAGGGACGCCTGGGTGGCTCAGTTGGTTAAGTGACTGCCTTCGGCTCAGGTCATGATCCTGGAGACCGGGGATCAAGCCCCACATCGGGCTCCCTGCTCAGCGGGAGGCCTGCTTCTCCCTCTCTCACTCCCCCTGCTTGTGTTCCCTCTCTGGCTGTGTTTCTCTCTGTCAAATAAATAAAATCTTAAAAAAAAAAAAAGAGCTGGGATTCAGCCCTTGCAGTTCAATATCAGAAGCCCTGTGTGTGCACCTCCCTCTGGTGCACCACCACCGTAATGGTGATTGCTTGGACCCAACTTCTGATCAGCAGATGAGATCGGTGGGTAAAAATGATGCCAAGGAAGCCCCCAACCAGAAGGAACTCACTATGAGGGGAAAGGGGTACCAACTGAGTGATCTCTGACCCCAGTTCTATGCCAGGACCTTGACTGTCCAGGGACGACCTATGATGGGGACTCATACAGTATGGCCTCTGAGCAGTGGATAATGACCAGTGAGAGTGCCAACCAAATGGGGACAGAGCCCCGGTCCTGGAGGAAGAGCCAATATTGAGAAGCTGCTCCCGTCCAACAGGACCTCAAAGGCACACCATGCAAAGCCATGGGCTTCTGTAAAAATCCCATGTGACAGTGAGGCTGACCCCCAGCTCCTGCAGGGGCTGCACCCCAGGATGATGCTCTGGCTATGGACAACAGTGAAGACCTCAAGCCCCCCTGCATAGAGCAGTGCCCTGACTTTCTCCAGGTCCACTGGGTCTGGCGGGAGCTCTGGCTTCAGAGGTGCCACTAGGATGCTGTGCCAGGAGAGGAAATGAGATTGTAATGTGGCTCAAGTTAGTAGATGGTGGTTGAGAATCCTACCACTTTGATTATTAAGAGACATAGGACTTCTTTGTGGCCTAAGATAATGAGGGGAGAGAAACAGATCCCCTATATTTGTAAGTGGATTTGGCTTATGCACCTCCTTTCCAGCTCCATGAGGAAAAGCTCAAAGGCAATTCTTCGAGGGTGAGGGGTCTCTGCTGTCAGAGGGCTGGCCAAAGCTGAAGCTGGTCTCCCCATAAATGATGGGCCTCATGCAGTACCAGGGAACGAGCTGCTAGCACCCCTGAGTCATGACGAGCACTCCTGGAGACATGCGGGCCATGAAGCTGCACGGGCCAACCTCAAATGGGGCATTACCTGCTTTCCCACCACCATGCCAGTCGCTGACCCCCCAACACTGCCTTGAGGTTAACCCCATTCCCTCCAGACTGCAGACTGACTCCAGAACGCTGGGGCTCGGGTCTGTTCTCTCAGAACTGGACTGAGCCTGCTTCCTAACTTTGGGGAAAACTAAGTGAGATAGGTCTGGCTTGAGGACCTGCTGCCACTGGGCAATTATCTTTCCTTTCTTGACTTCTCCTCTTGACTTCTCCTCTTGACTTATCCCAAACACAGAAGGGAGGCTCCCGTAATAATGAAGAGATCTACCACCCGGAACTAGGGAAGCCACTGAATTATCTCGAAGGGCTGCTCACACCTGAGCAGACTCTCTTTTGTGACTTCTAGAGCCACAAAGGCAGTTCACACACCCTTCTGGGAAGAAGGCCATCGTCTGGACAGGTCACTCGAGAACCTAAAACCCACACACAATCTAACCACATGCCAGCTTCTTGCCAATTTAGAATGAGACTTAAAGAAATAAACATACTCTGAAACAATAGGGGTCTCACAGATTTTGAGTGCTTGTAAATCATTTCCTAAAACTACCAAATGTGAGTTACTCTAGCTCTTTGCTACTCAAAACATGGGCCTCAGACCAAAAGTCTGAGCCTCACCTGGGAACTTGTTAGAAGCTCAGAATCTCAGGCCCCACCCAAACTGGCAGATTCAGAATCTACATTTTTACAAGGTCCCCAGGTGTTTGTGTACACATTAAAGTTTGAGAAGTACGGCTTCAACTCACCCAGAGTCCTTTTTTCCTGGCCAGAGTGTTTGGCTGGACCCTTGCCACACATATTGCCAGATGCCAGAACTCTCCCCACGTGGCCACAGATTTCCACGGACAATCCTCCACCTCCCGCAGAGGGGTCTGACTTGTTCCTTCCAAGTTCCTTGCATCCTCTTATTCTCTCTACAACCCCTGGCCCACTCCCAGGTACTCATGTCATCACATTTGCTCTTCTGATCATGCTTCCCTACCTGAATATTCACATTCACCCCAGCATCTCCTAAGTGATGTCCAGTCTCTGGTGTAAGATTCACAGATCAAATTCTCATTCTCTTGTCATCTCACTGTACACCTCTTCCATGCCCTCAACTCCATTACCCTTTGCAGATTTCTGTTTCTATATTTTGCAGGCATTCAACACTCTGCAGTTTATCTCCACTATTCCAAAGCTTTGGTGTCCTTCAACCCTGGCTAGAATACTTCTGAGTCTCCTTTCCAGCTCAACATAATCTTCTCTGAACTCCCTCATCAGTATTTTCTTCCTTGGCACACTTGTCTCTCTCTACCTTCTACTAACACCATCGGTATACATGCCTTCCATCCCCTGCTAAGTGTGAACACTTTTAAAGCAGAATCATGCCTTGATCATCTTTGCTCCTAACAAACATGTGAATACACAGCTAAGGTGATCAGATAGTCAAACCTCAAACATGGAACACACAATTCAATGTACCCTGGTTTTCCTTATTTTTAGGACTTCAAATACAACCACATTTAATATATAGTTAATAATTGGCCTTTACAGAAAACATCAAAATTTCTTTCCATGGAACTATCTTGGAAAATCTAAACCATCTGATCCCTGAAGAGACATCCAATGGATGGATGTCTCCTAATTGAATAAGGAGCATATGAGAGCACATTCCTTTTCCTGGGTAGAATGACATATTAATCCTTAAGTCTCCACTCTACGTAAGCTAAACATTGACTTTTGAGAAGAGATAAGCATGTGGTTTGAAACTAACAGCCCAATGAAAGCAGGAGTTAAGAAGAGAAGTTCCAACCTCAAGGAGACCACAGGACGGGGCTGGGAGCCACTGACGTTGGTTTTCCTGCGCGGCTGGTGGAATTCTTTGTTGCTGTGTAGTCACACTTGTTCCCATCAGACCCCAGAAGTGAATGTGCTGACTGAAAGCTCCTCTTCCCAGACTCATTAAAAGGCTGCCAACATCCGAGCTACCGCTGAAAATGCAATTTACAAGCCCGGAATGGGTTCTTAGGGATGAAGGAGGAGCACCTACCAGATTCAGCTGCAAGGAGAACTGGGGGGAGGGGAAGCCGAGGGAAAAGCCATCCTAGATCTGATTTGCATAAAGTTTGCCTTTGCAATTTAAAATCAACAATATTTTATCATGACCCTGTAGAGGACATTTTGTTTTGGAGCTCTATGACACAATTACCTCTGCAAGGGGAAAGGAAGCTTCTAGGCCTGGGACAGCTGGGGCTCGGGTCTGTTCTCTCAGAACTGGGCTAAGCCTGGTTCCTAACTTGGGGGAAGACTGAGACAGATCACTACCCATGCTTTGTAAATATTTTGGAACACGGGGCTGCCTGATCAGCTCCAACACTCCTGTGGAAAATTCAGAAGACCACAATGCTTAGCAGACCAAAACGTCAGATTTTCAAAATCACTAAATTCTTAATAAAATAATAAAGTGGAAAGTATTTGCTTTATCTTTTTTTTTTAAAAGATGCTAACTTCTCTTTTTAAACAATGTTGCAAAGCTTCAGTCTTATCTTAGCAGTAGATCTCCTGGGAAAAGCCAATAAACAAAACGCCTTCAATATTTTGTCATTAGAAATTCAGCTAGAAAAACAAAACTCAAGCAGTTTTACTGTTTGGTCATTGAATAGACTCTGGTTTTGATCATAAACACCAGCAGTTTCAAAGATCTCCTTCTAGATGCCAAGCGTCTCCAGAGCTGGGACCAGGCACCCTCACAGGGGGTGCCCCAAGAAGCGAGGGTGAGTGCAGTTCTATGTGCATCTTACCTGTAACTAGCTACTAGCAGGGGAGGTTCTGGTTAATTAACAAGGACTTGTTTCCATTAAAACCTTAATGGACTTCAAATCAGCTAAATGAACAGCCAGAGGAACGGCCACCACTAAATTACATTCCACTGTTTCCAATTAAGTCAGAAGCCTTGGGTGCGGTAACCACCAACATTACAAATTAGGAATCTTTGCCAAAAATGAACTCCTTCGATTTTTTTCTCAGACCGTCAACAACCTTTGCTAATAGAATTAGCTCACTGAACGTGTGCAGAGAAACGGAGCTAAGCAAGCCACTTAAAAGCATTATTCATTGAAACGTTTTGTGCCAAAGGCTGTACGAGGGACAGGTAAGACCTGAAATACAAGCCTCAGACGGAAGACCACCACATGAGAAGAAAGCAGAGTCTCTTGTTTACGGTTTCCATTCCCAACACACTTGAGGAATCCCTGGCCTGCCGAAATCCAAGAAAAGAACTATCAGACTGGCTAATCACACTGAACCCTCTGGCTCCTCTGCAGCCGCTGCTGGTAGCTTTGGGTTACTGAGGTCAAAATAACTATGAGGTCAATATTTGTAAAGTAGCTTCCAAAGACTCTTCTGTGCTCTGATCTCTAAGCGAAGCATAATTCTTAGGGAAAAGGAGAGAATCTTTGTTCTGTAGTAAATGTAGTTCGAGTTACAAGCCTGTCGCAGACCACATTGCAGAACTAATTTGTGATTTTAGGGGCTCTGGAAAGGCTTTGATGCCCCCAAGCCCGTTCCTTTCCTGCTGGTATGTGTCCAAAACTGTGCCATTATAGATTCATGGCTTTGGACCGAGATTCTTAGTAAGGCCACCCACCCCCAGTCTTGAAGGGCAACACTGCTATCACTGTCTATGAAGGACTTAAACAAGACTGGTACTAAGCAAACTTAACAAGCAAGTGAGCGAGGCAACTTTCCGATTCCAACCTTGCCATCCAGCCTGTCCCACCCATTCCTCAGTCAACTTCCGTTCTTCCCACCTTGAGTCTTAATTAGCCTTTGAAATATCTCCTTTTATCACATTAAATATTACTAAATATCTAAATATCATTAAATACCAGTATCTCCCAAGTCCTTGGTTTTTACTAAGTTGTAAATGATTGCTATAAATTTAGTGTGTTTCTGCTTCAAGGGGCTTTGTACTTACTAAGATTCAAAGCCTGAACACGGAAGAGCTCCAGCCAAAGAGTTTCAGGAAGCAATGCGCTACAGGCCAGAAACTGTCTGCTCTTTTGATCTATCATTCTATTTTGCACAAGGTGGATTTTGGTAGCTGGTCTCCAAAGATGATCCCCAATGAACACCTAGTATTCTCTCTGCTGTAGTCCCACAGGGCTCGCCTGGGATTTGGAAGTTTGTGAGGAATTGGTACTCATTCTTATTTAAATATTTGGTAGAATTCACCAGTGAAGCCATCTAGGCCTGGGCTTTCATTTGTGAGAAGTGTGTTGTTTTTGTTATTATTGTTATTAATAATTCAATCTCTTCATTATAGTCATGTAAGCCAATTCCATATAATAGATTTATATATGTGGCTCTATGTGTTACACAAATATAATTTTATTATTATTGTTGATTTGTTTGAAAGAGAGAGAGAGTACAGAGATCATGACCTGAGCTGAAATCAAGAGTTGGACACTTAACCAACTGAGTCACTCAGGTGCCTCAATATTACACACATATATGTATATGTCATATATAATATATATTACATATGCATAATACATATGTGTAATATATACATCTATGCATATATATATATATAGTGTATAATATATATTGCACATCTGATTGGTTCTGCTTCTCTGGAAAAACCAATATAGGAATCAGAAGTAATTCTGAACCAAACATTAAGATGGCCTGGCAGCTTCCACTACTGCACTTTTCGGAGTCCTGAGCTACTGTCTGAGAAACCACCAGGGGGAGAAGAAGACTTGACAGCACATGGAGAGTGAGCAAGGCTCGGATATGATGGTGACCCAGTTGAGCCTCCAGATGACTTTGGCCTTCGCGGACATCAATGGAAACCACATGAGATGCCCCAAGGGAAACGAGCAGAAGACCTGCCTCACTGAGCCCAGCCAACAGACAGAACCATGAGAGACAAGGAAATGGCCGCCATTATATAGCGATAGGAGAACAACAACAAAAACCATCACAACAACATTTACATTTTTGTTCTTTACTGCTTGCATCTCAGAGTTTCCATTCAGGATAACTTTCCTTTTGCTCTAAAGTATATTCTTTGGAATTTTTTTTAAAAGATTTTATTTATTTATTTGACAAAGAGAAACACAGCGAGAGAGGGAACACAAGCAGAGGGAGTGAGAGAGGGAGAAGCAGGCTTCCCGCCAAGCAGGGAGCCCGATGTGGGGCTCGATCCCAGGACTCCAGAATCATAACCTGAGCCGAAAGCAGTTGCTTAACCAACTGAGCCACCCAGGCGCCCCATCCAAAAATGTCTTTATTTCACCATCATTCTTAAAGGATATTTTCACTGGGTACAGAATTCTAAGTTGGCAGTTGTTTCCCTTCAGGACATCTGAGATGTCATTTCACTGTTTTCTGGCTTCCATTGTTCCTATTAAGAAGTCAAGTGTCACTCATTAAGAAGCAATCTTTTTTTCTCTAGCTTCTTTTATCACTTTATATTTGTTTCTGATTTTCTGTAGTTCTGTTGGGTGTGTCTGGTGTGAATTTGTTATTACTGTTGCTTTTCTTTACTTCATTTATTTATCTTATTCTATTATTTATAGTATTATTTGTTATTAAGACTTATTTATCTATCTTACTTAGGGTTTATTTGGCTTCTCAAATCTCTTACTGTCTTTGGGGACTTTTTAGTATCTGTTAAACCTTTTCACTTAACCCTGTATAGTAATGAGATCAGTATGGTATTGGTACAGAAATAGACAAATAGACCAATGCAATAGAGAGAAAGCCAGAAATAAACTCACAATTCTGTCAGGTGAAATATAATTAAAGTGATAGAACATGAGAGTGGGGAAAGGACGAACTTTTAAAAAATGGTCCTGGGGAAACTTGGTATCCATATTGGAAAAAAATAAATTTAAAGACTCGTGTCATGTATAAAAATGAATTCCAAATAGTACCAAAACATACTTTCAGAAGCTAATAAAAGAGAGTATCTTCCCATTATGTCAAATTAGAAAGTATAACAGATCACACAGTTTGTTTCATTTTAAGTGATAATAATTTTTTTTCACTTGAATAATATCTGGTGTCTATCAGATCACTTCATTATAAAAGTATCTTAATTTTTTTAAGGATTTAAAAAACTATTGCTAAGCAACTGTGTGCCTGTGTGTACAATTTTACAAAACAGATACAGGGGGACAATTGTAGCATCTTTTCCTCTTCATCTGGTAATAGAAACCCGAATGCTTTTGGAGAACCTCCCAACTCGGACCTTATATTTCAATGGAATTAACCCTACCCTTACCTCCAGGGGTAAACAACCTGACCATCATTTTTTTTCTGGCCCACAGTGATAGATTCAAAGAGACTGTGACCCAAATAAATCAGATAGGTATTTTTTAAATTTTTAAAAGAAACTCTTACATGATATTTATAACATGTTTAGCATTGTTATGTATTAACACATTTCATGTTTGTAACCCTATGGGAAGAGTGGTGTTGTCGTCAACCACTGTACCGACACAGGAGCCGTAGTCTGGTAAGTAATTCATCTACAGTCATATCAAACTGGAATTTGCACCTGGGAACATGTGGTGAGACTCCATCCTCTCAACCACTCTACAACATACCTGCTCCATGGGAGCACTGGGAAAAGAGGCATTCTCTCTTTCACTTGAGCAACCTGCTCAAGACATACATTGGCTGGCTCTCATCCTGATAGAAAAAGTAATACAAGGAAATATCTGTCTTAGATGCTGAGATGGATGTTTGCACATAGGAGGTTTCCTGGGCAGTGCTCCCTGAAGCAACACCCGTTAGGGAGTGAGGAAGCAGGATGGGGCAGAGGCTGAGGTTGGAAACTGGGGCAGTCCCAAGAAAGGCCCCGGCAGATCCCTCGGAAGCTCTGGAGCTGGGATACCTTCAGAACTGCCCTGAACTGAGGGGCAAGCAGTAGGCTTTGAACCCTTGCTTCAGGCCATTCTGGGAGAGGTGTAACTTTTGTCCCTCAGGCATGGCAGTCCTAGGAGGGAACTCAGCTGTGAGGCCTCAGCAGCCAGTCTCCTTGGGGGAATGAATATTTTGGCTGGGAAGGGGGACCTGGGAGCCTCCATTACAGTCCTTCATTTTAAGGCCTGATTCAAATCCTCATCTTTCCAGCTCCCAAGTCCTAATCGTGCCCACTGCACATCCCTGTTACCACTGCTGTCAGGTTGGGGGTCCATTCTGGGAAAGCTAAGACCCCGTCCTTTGGTCCAGTTTCAACTGCAAATAAGTTTTCATCCCACTCATGGCTAGAGTTCATCATGTGAGGTAGACTGTACCAAGTAAAGAGATGCAGCTATGCAGCTACTACTGACAGAGTTCACTGCCCTTCACATTCCCCAGGTAGCCAACTAAGAAAGGAATCTTGTTGGGTAGAAACTGCCAGACAAAATGAAGAGAGCAAAAATCTCATGGGAGTCTTTCCAGCTATACCAAGCACAAATAAACAAAGTGTTTTTATGTTTTGCCAACTAGCTCAGACAGAATTTAAGGAGGAAAAGTTATTAGTTAAGGTTGAAAGGAAATTGGCAAGAAATACATATAGCTGGAGGCATCTTCATTCAAGAGTAGAACTGAATGTCCTTTCAATTTAGCATACCTATGCTCCAGAGTGACACTGTCCCTCACTCCTTCCCAGCCCTACTCTGACCTGTGTGCTATTTCTCTCTTTCTCTTTTCTCCCCCAGCTCATGCAAACTTAGAATTTAGCATTTGGCTTGGTACCATGCTGGGTATCTGTGGGTGTCTGTTCCCTCCTTCTTCCTGGGATCTGCTCCCTGCTCCACACTAACCATTGAGGAACAGGCTGCCTGCCTTCTGGTCTATGCCCTTGACCTAACCCTTCTCCAGAATATTCTGGCCTGGAACCAAGGAGAAAGAGGCAAATCCTCTTTACCTCCTTTACTATAAATCCAGGCCTCTCAGGGGTTATGTGTTCTGCTGTGTGAAAAATAAAAACAAAAGTTCAAAGCCAACACACAGAGAAGGGGAGAGGAGGAAGCCAGCAGGTGGTACACAACCATTTGGGGCAGAGCCTTCAGACTGACCATGGCCTTGCCCCACTGGAGACTGGGTATGTGAGCCCTACATTGGCCCCTTGACTCAGGCTAGCCAGATCTATTTCCATCTTCAGAGTTCTAATACATTGCAGATTCATAAAAATAGGTGGCACCTTTGAGAGGATATCGTGTATAGCCCTCCGACTCCAGGCAAAAGGATCCTTAAAATGAGGAAGGTGGCTATCATTAAGATTCCTCAAGGAAAGAAGGCTCACTCTTTCCTGCATAGGCTTTATTCAATTGTTAATTAAACTTAAGATTGAATATTTATTTTCCTTTGGCCACCGTGTCTTTTGAAAGCTTCCTCACTAGAATTCTCCGTCACCTCAGGGCAGCAGGTAGGCTCAGGAACGCCACTGAACCCCTTGTTTGCATGGCCATGAGTGACTCTCTTCCTCATGTTCCCTTCCCAGAACTGAATCCTCAGATCTTCCCTTAGAAGACATTCTCAATGCCTCACTGCCCAAGATGGAACCTCATGGGAAACTGATGACAATACATCCACTTAATTAGCTGACAGTAGGAGAGAGATCAGCACTGTTTATATAAGCAACCTCTTTTCCTTAAATACGGAGATTTCATTGTGCTGCAGCTTTCTTCCCAACCCATTTAAACATTCTACATAAGACCTAAGACCATGGTTTTCTTTCATACTGTTTTATTTTTCCTTCTTCTTGGGATCTCTTTGGATACTTCAATCTTTCTCAAAATGTAGAGCCCTAACCTCAAAATGACATGTGAGTAAGGCCATGAGCAGCAGCAGGGGGAGTAAGGACTTATTTCTCAACCCCTGTATGCCAGGCCAGTAATACATCCAAGTATCAAGTTTGAGTTTAAAATAACATGGTGACCTTTCTTTCTACTCTCCTAGGACTTCCTAGGTCAAAAGATGTAGTCCAGGGCTCTCTGACAATCTCTCAGGAGATGGGTACCACTTTGTTCATAAAAGGACATCACAGCCACTCGCCCACCCCTTCTATAGTTCTCATGTCTCCCCTGCTAGGACAAGGGCTTGGTCTAGGACTGAAAATGCTGCTATTCTTCTGGGGGCCCGCCAAAGGCCCAGACCTCCTCCAGAGCCTTTTGGTTTTTTGAGGAGCCTCTGATGGGTCCCTAGTTCTTTGGGAACTAGCCAGAGTTGGAAGAGAACTTTTTGGGCAGCTGTGATCCCGGAGACATTAATTCATAATTTCCTTTGGTTGAGCATTTTTGATACATCTTTGAGTATCCTTTCTGTGCTAAGACTGGGCCCTTCCTTGCTTCAGGGAAAGAAAGTTTGGGGAGCACTAATATTTGGATTTCTACAGTCCTCCCATCTCCTCTGCCTCTACCAGTTTTCTCCATGCACGGCGATGAGGAGGCTCATAGCTGTCAAGGAGCATCGGTGGCCCAGATGGGAAGATTGAGAGAGGCCTTTGGCTTAGGCAGCACCCAATAATTATAGGAAATAGTCTTGGTAAATGTAGCCTGCAGAGAATCAGGGGTGGTTTCAGTTTGTTTGGTCCAACAAGCTCCTGGTAAGTAAAAAATGCCTGAGGCATGTGAGTATTTAACAACCATTACCAAGGGTCCCCCCCCTCCCCCAAAGCCCTTTAAGGACATGGAGAAAACAACAGTGTGACCAGTAACATTCTCAACCTCCCCAACACTCTTGGTACAGAAGGGCTGGGAGAAACGCAATGTATTTTAGGGGCTTTTTCAATGACTTAAAAAAAAAAAATAATACATTGGATTTCCACTTAGATTATGTATCTAAAGGGCTCCAGAGTGGGGGTGATTATGAGACCACTGGTAGCAAGAGTAGGCCGGAAGTTAGCGTGGGATGACTGGCCCTGGGAACTGGGAACTCCTCCTTCCTCCCTCTGCCCCCTGCAACCGCTGCCGTCAAGATCTGTGAGCCCTCGTCATTTATTATGTTGAGTTTTCTATATTTAGAAACACTTTGGGGGAAAATTTTCCACACTTAGGAAGTCATTAACCCCGAGTCTCTAACATACGCATTCCTCTACGCCCTTACTTTAGGCACTGAAAAATTTACTGTTAGAATGTTCATTCTGGACACAGTGGAACTAAGGTGACTCAGGGACACCCCCTCCACCAAGGTTCTGTCCCTGGTGTGTGAAGATAATGAAATGCAGACTCTGCCCTTCTTGAGGGTCATTTGTTGTGACTTGCGGAAAGAGAGGTGGAGACGGGCTCTTTTTCAGAGTTGGGGTAAGCGTCCTCTGTCCCATGTACTTCTACAGTTAGGAGTCGCCCGGGATCTGAGAGGTTTCTATCCTTCTCTCCCTCGTGCTGGGAAGGAGCAAGTCATAGAGTCACTCACATAAGCAAGTCAGGAGGGATTTCATAAATGACAATTTCTGACTCATTCTCCTGACAAAAGAAAGGGATTAATTTCAGGAAAACACAGACAAGAAAAAGCATCTTAAAGAGATGACTACTGGCACCTAATTAAGGCCTACGTCTTCTCCAACTTGCACCGGCACAAGGAAAACACTGACAGTCACACTTCCTGCGGGCTCAGGTGCTGCCCGATGGCTCACGTCCGTCCTTCTGCATGCTCCCCACCACTCTGCTGGTCACTCGGCGGGGTCCCCGCCATGAGGCATGGACAGAATGTGTGCTCAACTCTGCTGTGCGATCACCCCCAAGCTGTATGGTCTCCAGCAGGCCGGTGAGCGCTTCCGAGGCCACACCCATCAACTGTGGGCAATGGCTTGTCTGGGATTCCCTGAGTCAATACACATAAAATGTTTGCTGCTTGCTCCCTGTGAGTGCACAGCTCAGTGGAGTCATTGATTGTCTCCTTTTTAGGGATACGGAAACCTGTGCAGAGAATTCAGAGACTTGGCTGAGGTCCCACAGTATTAAGTTATTACGTGACAAAGCCAGGTGTGAAACTTCAAATCTCTTCTGACTCCAGTCTTTTATGATATCACATACGAGTATGTGTGTGTGTGTGTGTGTGTGTGTGTGTGTGTGTGTGTGTGTGTGTTGGTGGGGGCGGGGAGGGAAAGAGATTCCTGCCCCTAACCTGCCCCCATTGCAAACATCTTTAGGTGACTGTGTAGCAGGAACCCCAGTGCCTGGAAGTGCCCCGGGTCTAGTCTGAGTCCTGAGGCCTGTCTCGCTTCAGTCAGAGCTGTGGTGCTCAAGCCATAAATCCCCAGAATTCCCCAGGGGTTTGTTCTGCAGACTCTGAGTCAGGAGGTCAGGGTGGGGCCTGCAACTCTGCATTTCTTTTCTTTTCTTTTCTTCTTTCTTTCTTTCTTTTTTCTTTCTTTTTTTCTTTCCCTCTTTCTTTCTTTCTTTCTTTCTTTCTTTCTTTCTTTCTTTCTTTCTTTCTTTTTGAAGATTTTACTTATTTATTTGAGACAGAGAGAGAGAGAGCACAAGTGGGAAGGAGGGGCAAAAGGGGAAGGAGAAGCCGGCTCCCCACTGAGCATGGAGCCTGATGGGGAGCTCAGTTCCAGGACCTGGGGATCATGACCTGAGCCGAAGGCAGACGCTTGACCCACTGAGCCACTGAGGCACCCCAGGCATCTGCATTTCTAACACAGCCCCAAGTGATGCCGGTTGCTGCTGGTCTGGGACCCAGACTGCGGCAGTAGGTTTTTGAGAATGTTGGCCCGTGAACATGCCTAATCCTGCACCTTCCTGCTGCTGACTCTTCTACTGACACCAGGCCCCTCCAATCTCCCCTCACACCCTCAGTCTGAAATTCAGAGTCCCTCACAGCAGTGCCAGAGCCCCTAAGGAGGGTTCCCTGATGAAGCAGGGGAGGGCCCCCTGGGGGTCTCAGGCCCAGTGTTCCTGGTCCACTCTCAACCCTAGGAACTCTGCACAAACACTCCCGGACTCCCGCTGATCCACGGTGTCTGAGACACATCAGCAGGCACTCTTGTGTTTATGGATTCCAAAGAAAACAAGCCTGCACTCTGTGCCCAGCCCTGGGGGTGGGAGGGAGCATGGCGGCGGTCAGGGTGGGGGGCGGGCACGTGGTGGTGAAGGAATCATCCACATTCCTCCAGGAGGCCCGGACGCTGTGGGCCCGTCCTGCAGAAGTCTCTGCACACCCGAGGTCAGGGACAGCTACACAGATCACGACTCCCCTCGCTTTTCCATCTGGTACCATCTGCCAGCACATCCCTTAAACAGGACAGCCTTCAGAGCTAAAGAAGAGGTGACACCTGACAGCCCCACGGACTCCCAGGTAGGGTCAGAGAGTATGATGGACACACAGGGGACTCTGGGTGTGCCACCTGTGTGGGTATTTGGTCACGTGAGTGGAACAATCCCAGCCGCCTCAACCTCAGAAAGGAAGAGTCTGTCTTTAAAAAGTCTCTCAGTTAGGGCGCCTGGGTGGCTCAGTTGGTTGGGCGACTGCCTTTGGCTCAGGTCATGATCCCGGAGACCCGGGATCGAGTCCCACATTGGGCTGCCTGCTCAGCGGAAAGCCTGCTTCTCCCTCTCTTACTCCCCCTGCTTGTGTTCCCTCTCTGGCTGTGTTTCTCTCTGTCAAATAAATAAAATCTTTAAAAAAAAATAGAAAAAGAATTAAAAGTCTCTCAGTTAAAAAGTCTCTTATTTTTTCCACAATGGGACCAATTTTTCACTCAGTTGTTTATCCAGCAGGCAGCAGGTAAGTCCTGACCAAAGCCGAAGGCTGGGGAGTGTCTTCCCAGGAACGAGGAGTCTTTCCTTTCTTCCTCAGGACACACTCGGTCCCCAGCAGGTGATATCTGTTAGTGCTGCTTGAGTTTGGGGCTATTTTCACCATTTTAGAATTAGCTCCCTGTCTACTGGGAATTTTCCAGGCTGACATAAATCTCCAAGCCTCACACCAGCCTCCAGCTCACTGCTACCTCAATCAGAACCAGTGAGCTGCATGGAAATTCCCATGGCCTCAGCCAAGACCTTAATGGGGTGGGTTTTAAAAAGTTCTGGATTCCCTTCTTTCTGTGCCAGCCAAAGGCACATTTCCGCAGGTACCACATCACAACCCCCTCAAGATATAACCCCTGGATTGCAGGTCCCTGTAAGCCTCGCTAGTCAGGTCCTGAACTTAGCATAAGAGCACTCAATGCACAAAATAAGCAGAGCAGGGAAGTCATTTATTAAAGCTTCACCTGCCAGTGTTGGGGACACTTCCTGTTATCAGATATCTGAGAATGGGGTCAGGTTTGGTTCCTCCAGCCCTTGAGATCAAGACACTGACTCAGAGCCAGACATCTGACCGCCGGGGCCGGGCCTGCTGGAGTAGGAAGCATGCAGCCGGGAGTCAGAGCTGGGGCTCAGGTCAGACTCGTCCTCCCTGTGTGACCTCTCTGAGCCAGTGTTTCTTTTTTTTTTTTCTTCAAGATTTTATTTATTTGACAGAGAGAAACACAGCCAGAGAGGGAACGCAAGAGGGGGGAGTGAGAGAGGGAGAAGCAGGCTTCCCGCCGAGCAGGGAGCCTGATGTGGGACTCGATCCCTGGTCTCCGGGACCATGACCTGAGCCGAAGGCAGTCGCCCAACCAACTGAGCCACCCAGGCGTCCTGCCAGTGTTTCTTTAGAGTGAGGAGAGCACTTCTGCCCAACTTATTCTCATGGGTTATTGTGACAGGAAGGTAACACATTTCAAAGTGGTTAGAAAGCACCAAAGTGTTATTTCATGCATCGAATCTGGGCTTATTATGGAGACGAAGTTCAATGAGACTATATATAGACACATACGCACACTGTTGGGCTTCAGGAAATGTTTACCAACTGGTTTCTAGAGAGGAAAATGCCTTGATATTTAGCATTTGTCAACTTCCCTGGTGTACATAGTCCCAGCATGGCTGACCTCAGAGTGGCCAGTGTGATGTCACCGAACCCCACTGACCGCTGTGTGCTGAGCTGAGCCTGCTCAGGACACATAAACCTCCATTCAGGTATTTTAGCCCCCATCATGTGAGGCACTTAGCCTAGTGCCTGGAAAACAGGGGCGCTCACCCCCCTCCTGCTCATCGTTTCACCAGATGCAGGTTCTCTGGTGGGGAAGTGGTGGCCGCATCCTATCTGCTGAGTCAGAATCGTGCGAGGTGTATGTTCTAAGGCCCCGCGGTGGTTCTGAGGCACAGCCCTGCGGAGGCAGCACAGGGCCTGCAAAGTCCAGAGCAGTGACCCCATCCTTTCCAGAACAGCATGACCAACTGGATGCTTCTCTCAATGAGGTGAAAGCAGCTCGTTCTCTGGAACCAGATTGACCCAGAAAGAGGTCAGATGTGCAGAGATGTGTGAGAAGGAGGCCCTCGCCGACTGCCATCTGCAGCAGCAGGCTTCTCCCCACTGTTCCCCACTCCTCTGCACATCACCCCTACTGACCTATTTCCTGGAAGGCCACCTACGTGTGTGCCCCAACCCCATCACTCATTCTGCCTCAGCCGATTTCCTTCTCGGTGCTGTGGGGCCTGCACCCACTCACTCCACTTCTCTGAGTGATTCCCTGCAGACCCTCAGGTCCCTTCTCCCCTTACCGAGAGCCTCCAGGCCAGATGCACCCAACTCAGGCAAGGAATAGAGGGTGTAAGTGTGCGCATGCCTGTCTGCCCTGCCACCCCCCACCCCATCCGTGCCCTCCTCATCTGGTACCTCTGTCCCTAAGATAGCATACAGCCCTCAGTAAAGGTCCTTGGAATAAAGGAAAACAAGTTACTGAGACAGCATGACAGGAAGGGAGGAGAGGAAGGCATTCCAGGTGAATTAATTACTCCAGGAAAGACCCAAGGTAATTGGTGCTTCCTTGGCTTGAGTACAAGGGCAAGGGAAAATTGATTTTTAAGCCAAAAATGTTCACATCCCCATTCATTACTGAATATATGTTCCGCCCATTTTTATGTTCTCTCTCAATCCTGCCAATGTAAACTACCAACATCCTTGTCTTTCTCGAGGTAAGCTGGAGAAAAGTGAGATGGTTCTCCTAGAGTGCAACAAAAATGTCCAGATCACCCGTTTTAGGTAACAGACGTAATGACCGATTTTTCTTGGCCCAGCAGATAAGGCTCCTAAGTGTAACACTTGTACTTGCTGTGAGGAGGGGCACCTACTTGTGCCCAGTGTCCTTGTAGAGAAGCCCAACCTTGGGGCGCCCCGGTGGCTCAGTCAGTTCAGTGTCTGCCTTTGGCTCAGGTCATGATCCCAGGGTCCTGGGACTGAGCCCCGCATCAGGGTCCCTGCTCCGTGGGGAGCCTGCTTCTCCCTCTCCCTGCTGCTCTGCCTACTTGTGCTCTCTCTGTCAAATAAATAAATAAAATCTTAAAAAGGAAACAAAGAAAGAAAAACTCAACCTGATGGCTGAGTTCCTGAACTGAAAATTAAATGTTCTTCTTACACACTCAGAATAAGTGTGACCTCTGTGACTGTTTTCTTCAATTACATTTTTTCTTATCAAAATTAGAATGTATTTAAGAAAAATTAGAAAATAAAGCTAAGCACACACATACACAAAATTGTGACTGTGAGGTGCTGCAGGCGTCGACTAAGGCCGGTGCAGTCATCTTGCCACCGACACGCGAATCACCTGCCGCTGTGCACACCCCAAGCCCCCACGAGGCCACATGCCCACGATATCCCAACAACGCTGGCATGAGCTCCCTGGTTTAAAGGAAAAGAGGGAGGGGATTCCCATTTATGAACACCTAACAGAGCCCTTATGAAGACAGTATGCTCGGCACAGAAGTACTAACCCACACACAGCTCTGTGAAGACTATCTTTTTACCTCCTCTGTAAGATGAGGTAACTGCACACAGAACCTTGGGACGCGCACCCAAGGTCACACAGCTGATGAGCGGCCGAGTCAAAACTACCACCAGGCGTGCCTGGCTGGGGACACTGACAGAGACATCAGCTGTAGCTGATAGTCTGACCCCTTTACTGTAGGCCCTCCACTCCCTCCCCTCCTGGGAGGAGCCCTCCAGACCACCCAAGGGGGCAAGCCCTCCCCCTCTTCCTCATGGAGGAACCTGATGGAGGTGAAGCACAAGAGGAGAGGAAGGGAGGCAGCGTGTTCAAGGCAGGGAAGAGAAAACCAGTGACCTGACAGGAATTCTTCAGTTCAGGGCAACCAGCTCTTAGGCCTACCGGCTTAAGAGGCTCAGAGGAATGATGCTGGCTCTCTTAAAAAACACCACCGGCAGCAACAAAAGATTAGAGGCAAGAAGTGATTGTTAAATTAAAACAGAAGGTATGGCGTGTGCTTGCATTGGCCTTACAGTCCTTGGGTTCCCCCAGTCCCCATGAATCAGGCCCCGGGGGCTTCGCCTGACCTCTGCCCCCACGGCCCTCCTAAGGTCCTGGGAGGAAGGGAGTGTGCCTCATTCATCTCAGATCTCTGAGGATGAGGCAGAGAGCTGCTGGCAGAGAGGGAGTGTTCAAAAAACAACTCTGTTGAATTGCACTTTCTGTTTTTCCACCTTTAATCCCAGGGTGACCTTTCAGAATCTCCTGCCTGGCTTCCCTGCGCCTCCAGGCTGAGTGTCCCCACCTCCTGGCTTGTGTGCCTCGCAGCAGGGTTTCAGTGCTCAGAGAAATGTGCTAAGAGAACCAATGTTCTGAGTCGGGCTAAGCATTCTTTAGGGCAGGGACAGGCAGTTAGCGAGCCGAGTACCCCAAGCACCCGGCTCGGTGCCGGACACACGGATAGTGCTTAGCACACACCCAATAACCAGGCCTGGCTCTGGCAAAGGCTGGTGAAAAAAATGAGTCTAACATCTGAAATCTTCAAATATTTTAAGCAGAAGGGCCTGTAATGACAAGTGCTGCCAGACTGGTTATCAACAGGTTCTTCACATAGTGTAGGTGGCTTAGCTCCTAACAGTGGGATTTGTGTCTCTGGGGAGTTGAGGATCCATTCAGAGCATCATCAGAAAAAAAGCATCTAGAATCACCTGGGACTAAATAAGGGGACTGCATATAGACTATTCGTCATGGTAAACTCACAGCCTTAGCAAGGGAAAACCAAGCCTACTGCCGTCCCTGTCAGGGGAGCTCGAAATGGGAGGGGATCCTATAGATGCGTGACCAGGCTGCTTCCAAGTCTCCTGCCCAAAGCACAACATGACAGAAAGCTGGGCCTAGAAGCTACAACACCCATTTCTTACTACAGGAGACTTGCACCGTCTCGGGTCCATGGGGTCTCTTTGCATGGGGACAAGCACACCAGTCTCCCAACTGTGTCTAGCCATAGAGTCCCTCCTTAGCAGCACTTTTCTGAACCTGGTGCAGGAAGGGCCACACAGAGGGTGATGGACAGTCTCTGCTCTCATGGAGATTTTAGTTCACATAGGAATCAGAGAAGGCAGAATTGGAGATGGGATTGGAAGCAAAACAGGATGAAGGTCGGCACATCAAAGATACCTGAAGCAAGGTTAAAAGTGGTGTGTGGGGGGGTGCCTGAGTGGCTCAGTTGGTTAAGCGACTGCCTCCCGCTCAGGTTATGATCCCAGAGTCCCGGGATAGAACCCACATCGGGCTCCCTGTTGGGCAGGAAGCCTGCTTTTCCCTCTCTCGCTCCCTCTAGCTGTGTTTCTGTCAGATAAATAAATAAATAAAACCTTAAAAAAAAAAAAGTGGCATGGGGGATAAAGTGAAGACGCAAGGCTCCACACAGAGGGGTAGGCGTGTGATCTTGGAGAGGGCCCATGGAAGAGACAGGCCTTCCGCAGGCAGACATGAGGTGGTGGAGGGAGAGGGGAACTATGAAGGGCAGAAGGAGAGAAGACAGATATGGGAAGGGTGACCAGGAGCGGTATAATAGGGAGAAAGCCTGGGAATGTAGTTTGGTGTCACATTATGGGAGTCTATATTTTCTGGAGTGATCCAGAAGGTCTTTAAGTAGAGGAATGACACAACTAAAGCCACATTTTAGACCAGAGACTTCTTAATGTTTGTCCTTATATGATCTGTTAGTCCACAGATAACTCTCTAAAGAAATGACTGATTTCAACCCAGTATGGGGTATCACTGTGTGTCAGCCTACCATATTAGAAATAGCAATGGAAACATTTCCCAAAGTGAACATTAAGTGAATATTTATGTTATGGAAAGAAAAATGACAAGTAAAATCTACTCTATTAGTTACCTCTTAGTTCCTACTCCAGGGTCTCTCCTCAGACCGAAATCAGGGAGTTGGCCAGAGTCTCATCTGAAGATTCAACCGAGGAGAAACACTTGCTTCTAAGCTCGTGTTTGTTAGTAGAATTGTTCCTGAAGGGTTGTTGGACTGAAGGACTTCCTCAGATCCATTGCTTCCTTCAGGGCTTTGCCGAGTGTGCCTGAGGCCACCCTCAGTCCCTGACCACCCAGACCCCTCCAACATGGCAGCCTGCTTTATCAAAGCCAGCGAGAGACAGAGTCTGCTGGAAGTCAGAAGCCACTATCTTGTAGAACCTAATTATGGAAGGGACCCCTTCAATGTTGCCGATATTTTATCAGTATGGAGAAATGAATTATTGAAACGAAGGGACAGAAGGCCGTGACTATCAGGAGGCAGCCTGCTTCATGCATCGTTCACTACATTCTTAGCACAGAGGATACTTACAGAAATTCATGATGTTTTTACTACTTATACCCCAGCTGAACCTTTAACACTTGGGATCAGTGGGTGAAGCCATTTCCTTTGGTGGGAGGTTATGGTCAAGGATAAAGAAGCCTGTGTCAATCACTGCTCCCTTTGCAAGTCAGAACTGTACTGTAAGAACAATCATGGAGGAGAGAGAGTGACCCCCTTACCTCATGGGACCCCCTCTCGCTGCCGGCCGTATCTCTGTCCTCAGGACTAAGCTCAGCCATTGAATGCTTTCATTCAAGTCCTCAGACTCACACAGGCACTGGAAAAGGAAAGACACTCTTTTGTTCTGTGCAGATGAAATAAGATACTCTTCGTTCTGTCTCGGTCAGACCCCTGCCTAGGATTGCCTCTTTCGCGTAAAGAATGTACCAGCTACATTCCTGAAGACGAGAAACCAAATGTTGTTAGGGCTGATTTGTGATTCTTATGATTCTCAGAGGAAGAAAGGAAAGAGAAGGGAGGGTTATATCTGAATGCATGTAACAGTTAAAGGACAGTAGGATTGGCCAGGTCAGGAGATGGCTAATAAAACACAGCGTCTTTGATCTGTTGGTCACCAGTTTCTTTAGGGTTGCCCTGAGACATTCCCTTAAAATATGTCTTTTTGGAATT
The DNA here is from genome assembly GCA_004023965.1 of Spilogale gracilis. Classification (NCBI taxonomy): domain Eukaryota; kingdom Metazoa; phylum Chordata; class Mammalia; order Carnivora; family Mephitidae; genus Spilogale; species Spilogale gracilis. The sequence goes on from PITA01013245.1 coordinate 24,361, forward strand.
CTTCCAGAAAAGCTTAAAACCGTAGGGTTATCGTTTTTTTCTGTAGTGTGTTTGGTTTTGATTTATCCTTCCCTATCAAGCTGGGGACGAAATTTCACTTTTATTTATTCAAAACCCATCCAGGCATACATAAGTGCTCTCCCTGAAAGTAGTGGTGTGGGGACCCTGTCAAGATATAGACTATCGGGATTCCTATTACAGCTTTGAGGGAAATCACCACCCCAGCCAGAGCTGTGAAGTAGATCATCTCAAGGCCTTGCTTATTCAACTTGGCCATCAGACGTCAACAGGGACTTTTTCCATCATACTATGGAGCCCAGAGGAAATGCCACAGGATATTAAACATGTCAACACCATGCTTTTCAAGAGGAAATGTGAGAAGCTGGCTTTGGTCAAAAAGATGGCCACACTCTATCAATGACTCAAAACTGGCCAGGTTCCCTTACATTAGTACCACACTATTTATCCAGAGAGCAATATGGGACGAAAGGCACAAGATCTTAACTGTGTGAGACAAAAGAAATAAAGCATTTAGAGCATAGTGTCAAAGTATCCACATTTTTGTCTTAGGGTAAAACCAATGGAGAGTTGTAAAATGTTATATTTTGTTTAAGGTGTTTGTGAGTGGGGAGTGGTAAAGTTACTGGAGGTAAGCTTCAGTTTGTGATGCCAAATTTTGCCTCAAAGAGCAGTATGCTTTCTCAAAAGTCAATTTTATGATTTGCAAGGAAAAGGAGTCAGGGCTCCTCCAAAAAAAGGAAAGGTTGAAGAAGTAGAAAAGTACAAAGATCTAGAGGGGGAAAAACAGACTCTCAGGTTCACATTAGGGAGCCTACACTATTCTTAATATTTTAGTTTTTTACTATGAACTATAATGCACATTCAGAAAAATGGATAAAACAAAAATGTGTAACTCAATGATTTGGCAAACGAACCACGTCAACCATGACCGAAATTAATAAAGACTATTGCCAACTGCCCAGAAGTCTTTCATACACCCTCCTGGTCATTATTCTATGTACCCACAAGAGTAAACAGCGCCTTTCGTGGTCTTCAAGTCCTTGCTTTCCTTCACAGTTTTAACACCCCAGCATAGATCACTAAGTTTTATAGTTTAATTTCATCTGCCTTTTCAATTTTACATTATATACATGGAAACATGCTGCATGCACTTTTTTTCCCCTCCCGTCTGGCTTGCTTTGCTCACCATAATGTTTGAGAGATTCACTCACGATGTTGCTATGGTTTAGTATAGTACATTCACTGTCATTGAGGCATGCAATTCCACTGTGTGGCTATCCTGCCATTTATGTATCCATTTCACTGTGGATGGATATTTGGATGGATTCCATTTGGGGGCCGTTATGGAGAACACTGCTATAAACATTCCTATAGGAGTTTGGGTACATGGATGCACACGTGCGTGCTTGCCTATATGCATGTTCACTGAGGAGTAACATCGTTGGGTCACAGGGTATGCTTATCCTCAAAGTTAGTGGGTACTGCTCAGCCATTTCCCAAAGTGTTAGTGTCAATTTTTATACCATAATCAGCAATGTGTAAGACTTGCTATTACTCCACATCCTCACATACTCAGAAGTCGTTTCAACATCAGCCATTTTGTTGAGTATGCAGTCATCTCCTTGTGGCCTTACTTTGCGTTTCTCTGAGGACCGAGTCTGAGCATATTTTTGTAGTTTTATTGCATGTTTGGTTATCCTCTTGTGAAGTACCTCGTTCTTTACTTGTTTTTTTTTCTTATTAATGGTTTTTATTAATATTCTGGGTACATACTCTTTTCCAGTTACATGTATTGCAAATATTTACAGTCACCTTTTAGCTTTCATTCTCCTTGTCAGGTCTTTTGATGAACAGAGATCTTAATTTTAATGTAGTTCAAAATTGTTTTCAAATTGCCCATGAATTTAGTGCTTTTTTTTGTGTCCCAAGGAACACTTTACTTTCCTCAATGTCATGAAGATATTCTCTTTTTATCTTCTAGAAGCTTTATTGTTCCACATTAAGGTCTATAATTCACTTAAAATTAATTTTAAGAAAAAAATAGATTTTTATATATGGTGTGAGATAGAGGAGGTCAAGATTCACTTTTTTCTATAGATTATCTAAATAACCCAGCACTATTTATTGAAAAGATCACCCTTTCTCCAGTGTTTGGCAACGCTCCCTTTATCCTCAAGTGTCTGTATGTATATTTTGGGTCTCTATATTGTATTCCATTGGTCTATCTGTCCTTGCACCAATATCACACTGTCTTTTTTTTTTTTTTAAAGATTTTATTTATTTATTTGACAGAGAGAAACACAGCCAGAGAGGGAACACAAGCAGGGGGAGTGAGAGAGGGAGAAGCAGGCCTCCCGCCAAGCAGGGAGCCCGATGTGGGACTTGATCCCGGGTCTCCAGGATCATGACCAGGAATGATCGAAAAGGAGACTTTTCTTTTTCCCCTTAACCCAGAGCCAAGGCTGAGAAACACAGGTCTCCCACCAATATCCCTCTGTTGAGTGAGTTTTTGTTTTATCTATTGTTCTATTTTTCATGGAGGATGTTCTTGGATATAAAGGATCCCTGAGCCAACCTCCCACTTTGATGGATCCTAGGTTTTTCCTCAAGTCTCCAAGTATGCACTAATACCTAAGTTCACTCCCCACTGAATTAGTATGTGTCTGCAGGGCACACACCACATTTGGCATTCATTAACCACTCTCACTTCAAGCTTTGTAGCCACCAAGAATGTCCCTATTTCTCTACCAATTTAGCACTCATTTTTAAAAAGATTTTTCTTTTCTTTTCTTTTTTTCAGAAAGAGAACATAAGCAGGGGGAGAGGGTCAGAGGAAGAAGCAGACCCCCTCATTGAGCAGGGAGCCCAATGCAGTACTCAATCCCAGGACCCTGGGATCAGGACCCTGAGCCAAAGGCAGACTCTTAACCAACTGAGCCACCCACGTGCCCTCAGCCACTCATTTAAAAGGAAATCTAAAAAGAAAAAAAAAAGGAAACCTAAAAAATAGAAAGGAAATCTCTCAATGCTTTATCCAATATATTCAGTTGTTTTAAATATGTTCTAAATATATTTAGTTGTTCCAAATATTCAATATATTTAGTTGTTTCTTAATCTGGCAATGGAAATTGATATTTATTTTATTGTATTTTGCTCCAGTGTATGTTCTTTAATAACTATATTAACAATACTAGGTAATTATTCATAATGAAAGTAACAGTACTTTATACAGATATGATATGCTTCAGATTTCAGTGCACTTTTTTAAATTTAATCTTTACCATCAGTCTATGACAAAGCAATATGAATCTATTTTCATTTTATAAAGCTCAACTATGTTCTGTGATTTTCAGATAAGCATCGGAATCACCTTTGGACCTTTTAAAATACATTTCCTCAGGACCAATGGATCTGAATCTCCAGGAATTAAATCTAAGATTTTATGTTTTTTTTTTGTTTGTTTGTTTTTTTCTTTTTATTCTTTAGATGGCTCTGATTCACAGACCTGGTTAAAAATTCATCAGCCTTAAAAAAAAAAAATCCACTAGACAACTCAGTTACTCAGCTAGGGCTTGAATCCAAGTAATTAATCACTCTCTTTTTTCTGGACTGATTTTGAAACCAATTGAGATATACACTCTGAATTGCAACAGATGGCAATCAAAGTGTTCATTTTATTTTTTTGAAGTGTTAATCACATGTGAGCCCCCAGATACTTGGTCTGCAGTGTAGCTCTTGGACTGATCCACAAAGGGAGAGTTTAGAATTATAGAGCAGATGCCTACCTCCATCCAGAACCATGGCTCCACTAGGAAGAAGAGAGGAAGAGATAGGTCAGCTCTCGGACAAGCCTGGGCCATACTCAAGTGCCCATGGCGAGAGCATGGCACGGAGGACAGCACTCTCTTTGGCTAGGCAAGTCTTGAGACAGACAGACCGACCGACAGGGAGAGTCAAGCCTATCTAGTTCCTTCCATCACTCTTCCAGCATTGGGTTAAATGCAGAGTAAAGAGAAACTAAATTGTTCCCGCTATTCTCTCCCTACTTAGCGTGTTGACTAGAAATTCTCTCTCTCTCGGGAAAATTAGGTGGGGGTTGGGGGGGAAACTATTGAAGGCAGGCCTGCTTCCATGTGCTTTATTAGAAAGCTTAATCAAAAAAATTTTAAAGCTATCTCTTACACACATACACACACACACACACACACATCAGCAGAAAAACGTTAACATGGTTATTTTCTACAGGGGTGCAGATTTGAGTGATTCGGTATCTTTCTTATTTGCATTCCCTAATTTTTTCACAATGAACATGGGATAAACACTTGTGTAATTTATTAAAGGGAAAGGTCAACATGGATCAGGGCACATCCAGCCCTGAACATAACCTCTATCTTACTGGTTATGGTCAGGGGACCCAACGGAGTCCATAAAGTGCACTCTAGCTCTGTGGCAGATACACATATTTTGTGAGAAAGAATTGTGGAGGCAGAAGCAGGTTTTCTGGCCAGACAGCTATAAAAATACCAAGACAGCTTTATCAACACGGGCACCAGACACCCTATAGGCCAAATAGATTTCGGTCAGTAGAGTGATGAAGGACACTCACAAGGCTGGAACAACTTCTGCGCATTGTCTCTCAGACCACAGGGTTGTGACCCCGTGCGGATTATGGAAACTGGAGCCGAGTGGCTGGATACCCCCATCCAGGGACTCCACCAGTCCCTGGGACCTGCAAGACCATCCACAATGCCCCTTTCTCTTGATCCTAACAAGAACCAGTTGTGCACCATGGCTCACAGAATACTTCACACACAGCATCTGAGACGACCCCCACAGCAATTCTGTCTGGTCTGTCAGGAGGCAATTTGCATTTCAGAGCTGGGGAAACTGAGGCCCAAAGTGGTTTCAGGGGCTCAGGTGTGGTCACGGCTAGGAAGTGGTGAGGCAGGAACTTCCATCCAGGGCTGCTCACCCTGACTCACCTGGTCAGTTGATTCCTCGGGTCATCCTTTTTCTGCCTGCTGCTGATCATCATTTCGCTTTCCTTTTCCCAGCACCAGACCAACCGGAGAACTCCTGATGATAAACGAATCAACCACTTCATAAAAATTCATCACATTCTCTGCGTCTTCCCTTTCCCCGTCCACATGTGCAGCCCAGAAACGTGGGGAGGCCGAGACCAAATGAAGATGACCTCTGTTTCATCTCTCGACCCAGCAACACTGAATGTCATCGAGCTTTTCACCACGGAACAGAAAGGAGGATGTCAATGCTTGCGCTCAGTGGTTTCTAAGACACTCTGACATGCATTTCTAGTAAACTGATTTTCAAACCATTTCTACAGGGAGCCTGGGTGGCTCAGTCAGTGAAGCATCTGCCTTCAGCTTGGATCATGATCCCAGGGTCCCGCGATGGAGCCCCACTTCTGGCTCCCTGCACAGTGGGGGGAACCTGCTTCTCGCTCTGTCTTTGCCCCTCCCCCTTCTCTCTCTCCCTCTTTCTCACTCTCAAATCAATAGAATCCTAGAAGAAAGCACTTGTACATGTGTCTTTCGCTCGGTCTGGTTGTGACATCTCTGTCTGTGGATGCTGACAGGCTACAGAGTGCTTCAGGGCTTCCTCAAGCGCCCGAGGCAGCACAGCTTCGAGCAGCTCTCCTCTGTGCGGGAGCAGCAGCAGTAATTCCTGCACATCCATAGATACTACGTTCACGTGAGGCCTCAATCTGGAAAAAGTTAGCAATGCATGCATTAGCTCCGTAACAACATGAGCATGACTTACTTCCTCCCACCCCTTTCCCCCTTTCCGGCAAAAGCACCACCAAAGATCCAAAGATGGCTGATCCTTACCATTCAGAAGACCTCTTTAATACTATCAGTTTTCCGCCTCAAAGTCCTTGGCAGGAGTCCCTTCCCGTAGATCACAATGTTGGCACAGGGCCGAGAGGTGGTGTGGTTGATTCACAGGTCACTGCGGTTTATAAGAAGTCAGAATAATAAAAAGGAAGACAGGTCTGACATCATTGGCAAGGGAAAAATGTGAGTGTTGTGCTAAGTGAACTAATTAAAGCTAGTTCTGAATGATGTGGGAGGGGTAAAGACCCTGTTGAGCAAAGCCCAGGCTGAGGAAAAGGTCCACATGGAAAGCCCTCCAGCCACTCTACTGAGTCTGCAAAGCTCAAAATTGACATTAACTTGTTATTTATCCCAAAGCCAAAGGAAAAAAACAAAGTCTGCTCAAGCGAACTATTAAACACTTTATTAACGAGGGTGAAAGAGAAGGCGCTTTATGATAAAGTAATGAGAACACACAATGGGCGCACGCACATACACACACAAATGCACACACAATGGCTTTTAAATTGGCTTTGCTGCAAGCTGCATATCCAGGGTAAAAAGTACCTTTTTGTCCACTTGAACTACTGCAATTTAAAAAAAATAAAAGAAAATATTTCAAGATAAGCTTGGCTTTATAATTCATTTGGTGAAAACCTAATGCAGCTACAATTATTATTAGACCTTGGTCTGTGAAAGACTCTGTAAGAGTTAAAAGCAAGCCAGCACTACCTTGAGCCCATAGGGATTCCTCTTTTATTAGTATAGTCTTGGGATTAGTGGAAATGTCTGTCTAATGAATGCAGCTACTATATTTGAGCACATGCCTGAATAAGCTACTTGTTGATTGAGACCTATCTATTTATAAGCACTTCTGCACGTTGTGAAAACTCCGTCTGTGGCACCACGGCATGGCGCCCACCATTTGAATAAAGGCTCTTTGCCATTTCACTGCAGCCTCTCGAATGAACAGGCAGAAAGGAAGTGTGTTGCATCTACTTAACAGGTTTTATTCCTCACTCTTGGCCTGTAAAGTAGAGTTACCTTATCTAAACAGTGATTTAGATTGATGTGGATGTTATAAAAACAGAAGTGGAAAAAAGTACTTTTCATGAGACTCACCCAGGGTTCTAACTTAGTAGATTTACCACAGTTTGGATAAACGGTCACCAAGAGCCCAAATGAGCCCTCCCTTTGCTTATGTCACAGCCTTTGAGTGGCGTCTGGAATGTACGTGAATTTACTTACTACACCTACTCAGTATCATTTCTTCCTTAAACTTCTGCTTATGAATAGCACACTGATAGCATGTCCAACAGAAACAAGTACAGCACGAAGAATAGCCTTGATACATAAATAAGTCAATGCTTTCAATGTTTGGGGTCCTCCTTACCATATTGAGGCTCTATCTGAATAAAGGCCAAGCACTAACCCTAAAAAGGAACCTCAAAGTCCAACCCAAAGTCCAACTTAAAGTCCAAGTTCCATAGTTCTGAACCCCACCAGTGCTTGCCACACACTCCGTGGCTCTGTTTCCCAGACTCAGCATCAACTCCCTAAGCTTCCTGAGTTTGAGGTTTGGGTAGAGAGAAGGTATTTCTCATTCCAGTGGGGCTTCACTCCTCTGCACTTAGGGCTCCTATTTACCGTGTGGCTTCTTTGGAAACAGGCTAATGAAAACTTTACTAAATTAAAAAAAAAAAAGGTCTATAATAATCTTTACGGACCACAGGCTATTAAGAACTGAGATTTCACAGAATTTCTCTCCTTGAAGAACTTTATGAACAATGACAGACACACATTCCAGGCATCCCATTGTGATAAAGAGAAGACAGAAATCAGCTGACCAGCTTTTTCTAGCCCCAACATAGCAAGCAGAGAGAGCTCTGGCTATTTCTCTTTCTAGAGTCTGTGAGCTTATTTCTCGGTGGTATCACAGACCTACATAGTGCATAGTGGGAGCTCCATAACTTGTAGCTATTGGCATTATTATTCATGCTATGGGAACTCAGTGGATATTAAAGAATCACATCTTTTATATTCTCCTAGCTGACGATGCCCCAAAGTGATGCCGAAAACAGAAGTAGTGATCCTCAAAAACCAAAGTTAAATTCATAAAAGATAAGATGTTTGGAAATAGCAAATATTTAAATCATAGTAGAGCAATATGAAGCATCAAAGACCCTCCAGATAAGTGAAATACAGCACTTTGAAGATACTGTGTTCCTGACTCGGCAGCTGGGTGAAGGTACTATTACCACCATGCTCACTTTCCAGATGAAGAAATTAAGTACTTGAGTGTTAAGTATTATTAAGTGCTAGCAAGTGGTAAAGATGAGGTTTTGATAAAGCCCCAATTTTTCCCACTTTACCATAGTACCTCCCCATACATTTTCTTCAATTATGTTAAACATTCACGTAAGTAAGGTAAATAAACATAATTAACAGATCTATGTCTTTAAAAGAAGACATTTAAGAGCTCTCCTTTTTATAAGATCACTCCAAGAGAAAAGAGGGTAAAGGGCACTGTCCTAGAGACTTTGATTCAACAAAGGCCTGGAAGGAGATGATCCTTCTGTGCCTTGGTTTGCGACAATGCACACCCACTCGGATCTTTCTACCTTGAAGCCAAAGGAAAAACAAACTGAGACTAAAAACTTCTAATACTTGGAAACTCTTCTTCAATCTTCCATTTGATTCCTGATATTTGCCCTTCCAAGTATTTGTCTATCCATTTTCTATTGGAGATCACAGCTGGGTACCGATAAGAGTTCATCTTAAGACCTCACTTCATCCATCTATCCATCCATCCACCCACCTACTTCCCAACAGCTTCCACAAACGATGGACATTTAATGTTAACTCAGGCTACTAGCTGACTTTACTGGTCTTTCTCATAGCTACTCTGTCTCCTATAAAAGAAACTGCTTTAGGGCAGACATTAACTTTTTTTAGACTAGTGTACTAGAAAAAAGAAACAGGTAGTTAAGGAAAGGAAAAGCACTGGTAAGCATTTATAACTAAAATTCACCCATCAAAGTTTTTAAAGGCTGTTTTTTTTAATGTTCAGAATACTTGTATTTGTGGAGTATGCATTTTTAAACTTCCAATGGCAGCTGAAACTCATAAGGAAGCCAGAGGTAAAAACTATTTACATTTTATAAATAAGAACATAGATAAAAAGCAAGGGTCAAATGACTTATACATGGGACCCAAAATTCAGCAAGCCAAGCCAGGACTGAGAATTCCTCACTATGACTTTTGTAGTGAGATGATTAAGTTCAGCTGTTGCCTTCAATATTTGTTTCCACAGACATTATGGAGAAAGCTTTCTACTTTGGCATTTTTGTAATATGACCATTTATGGCTGTCTTCACTCATAATAACCTTATCAAACAACTATCTTTAGGGCTGGTAGTCTACAAAATGAAGAAGGTCAGCCTGGTTAGTAGTGGCTAATGGCTCAATCAAAATTTGAGTTATGTCATTTTTTTCTTGTGTTTTCTTGATTTAGAAGTTAACGTATGCCCACATTTCAAATTTAGCCAAGTGTACAGCTTTCTGACACAAATACAAAATCTCAAGAAGGAAAAAGATTTCTGTCATTCAATCTATCTTTTTATCATTTCTGGCTAATAATGCAGCTGATCTAATGATTCTACAAACTTGTAGTGTGCAGATTTTTTTTCCTGTTGCAGACTGTTCCCAAAGGATGATATAATTCATTTTAGGCTGAGAGAGAACAAACCCCATGCTAAAAAGAAAACTGTAATTTTTTGTTCTTACAGAATACAGAAGAATATACCGAATTCAACTGTAACTAAGCCTAAAGAAATAGGGAACTTTTAATTAATGTATTTTGGAAAGTCCAAACATGTGGAAAAATCACAGAACAAAAATGCTAGCCATTAAAGAGAAATTTATTTAAAAATATCAATTATCTTGTGTTTCAAGTTACACAGGTATAAGAGAAATTCAGAAGGTGAAAGCTTCTTTTCCAGAAACTATTCCCAGGATGGTCAGTACTGGTTTCGAAACTGGTTGCTTAGGCCTTGCAGCTCTATGACCAGGGCGTCCATCGCTGCTGTTTCATCCGCTAACTCCCTGGAAATTTCTCCACTTGCCACATCTGTAAAAAGCTGCTGCAACATAAAGAACAAAGCAGAACTATCAAGACAATGACAATCTCTTTAAAATAAAATGGGCACAGAGGATAGAATTAAAAATTCCCTGTGCCTCATAATAGCACATGATAGCAGCAATGATTAGTGTTTGATCTGTTCACCAAGCTGGAAATATACAAGCTGCAAAATTAACCCAGGCGTCACACAACATGCCTGAGCTAGCAAATTCAAATGAGCTCTGCTCTTTAAAATGGTTGCCCTGAACACTAGATATTTTTTTTCCTTAAGATTCAATTCATTTATTTATCAGAGAGAGAGAGAGAGAGAGCACCCAAGCAGGGGGAGCAGCAGGCAGAGGGAGAAGCAGGCTCCCAGCTGAGCAAGGAGCCGGATGTGGGACTCCATCCCAGGACTCTGGAATCATGATCCGAGCTTAAGGCAGACGCTTAACCACACGGGGGTCCTCTGGTTATTCACTTCAATGTTATCTGATGGTTTCAGGATGAATGGCCATTTTTCATCTAAACAAAACAAATCTATTCATTGTGTATACAAGCAAAATGAATATATTTTATATTCAGGCTTATACAAATCATACCCCTTTATGCTAATTATTGGAAAATTAATTATGGTTTGGGAGTCAGAGGCCACAAAGATTATCAGGATTTGGTAAAAGCAAAGAAGTCAAGCATTTTAAAGTAAAAGTAAATGTGCCCTATTCCTGTGAAAGGAACTGCCTTGGGAGGAACACTGCAACATACAGCTGATGCATTCTAGAGAGCCTCTGTATCTGGAACTGCATAACTGAGCCAGGATAGGTTACCCAAGAAAATAAGCTTCCGGATTTTACGACCACCCTGTGTGTGTGTGTGTGTTAGTGTGTGTGTGTATCAGAAATGTAACTTACTCAACACACCACCTATCTTTTTTTTTAATTAAACTTTTTATTTATTTATTTCACTTAGACAGAGAGAGTGCATGCCTGTGAATGGTGGGGTGGGGAGGGCACAGGGAAAGAATCAAAGCAGACTCCATGCTGAGGGCAGAGCCTGACACAGGGCTTGATCCTGGGACCCTAAGATCATGAGCCAAGCCAAAGCCAAGAGTCACCAAATGAGCCACTCAGATGCCCCACTATTTATTTCTTTCATCAGACCTGACTAGATGACTTATTTACCGTTACCATATGACTGTTTACTATCACGACCATAGATGGGAGGACCTGACAAGTGTTCTGACGGTTATTCTAAAAAGAGAGCCCCAGAGATGTTTTTGGTTTTGCTTTTTTTTTTTTTAAAGATTTTATTTATTTGACAGAGAGAAACACAGCCAGAGAGGGAACACAAGCAGAGGGAATGAGAGAGGGAGAAGCAGGCTTCCTGCCCAGCAGGGAGCCCGATGTGGGACTCGATCCAGGGTCTCCGGGATCATGACCTGAGCCGAAGGCAGTCGCTTAACCAACTGAGCCACCCAGGTGCCCCCCCCCCCCACAGAGATGTTTTGAGTGATGGTATAATCACTGGGACAAACTTAGAGCTTCACACAGTGACTTTTGGAGCCAAGAGCTTTCATTGAATGCAGGACTTCATCAGTGTTCAGTAACATCTGTCCATGTAGTCCACTGTGCGCATCATTTTGTAAGAGAATGACTTAAGAACTGTTGCAATGTGACCAGTAGAGAAAACACCTTTTAGAAAAGTAACCTAGACTAAGATAGCATATTTTATTTTTACTAAGAATTATAGCGCTTGCAAATCATCATGAATCTGCATCATTCCCCTATAAAAAGGAAGGAGAGAGAAACTGAGGCTTAGAAAGAATGGATTATTTGCTGAGGATCCTGAAGTTTGTAAGCAGTAAAGTCTGTCCTGTCTCCGGGCGCTCTGGCATTTTCCCCAACAGCCCTCATGCCCTCTGCAGCAAAATCTGTGCCGTGACCCAGTACAGGAGGTGGAGGATGAGCATGGACTAGATGATGGCAGGTGAGTCTCTAGGCTCTAGGAATTTATTTCCATTAAATCTCTGGCTTGTAAAGAAAAGGTCAGAGATTGGTACAAACCAAGCTTACTACAAGCTATTTAAAAGAGCTACCCTATTTCATTTTCACTATTTAAAGTGCACTAAGAAAGTGTTTTGGGGATTGCAATTCAGCTTAGCAAACCCAATTTGTTAAAAGGAAGAAAAAAGGAAAGGCATATGCTCTACTACAAAATCAGAGACTCCCAAATATATTAGCAAAAGCATGCTTTCAAAGGAGGCACGGGGAGGCAAGTTTTCCCAGTTGCGATCTAATGAGAATAAAATCTAAACATAGATGATGCTCTGAGGCCTCATTTTCAATGTTTGGGAATCTTCCACAATAGGGAGGATTGGCAGTACCCACACAGATAAGCCTATTTACGTGGGTACAGATTCATGTAACATTAATAACATAAGAAAAAGCTTTGCACAGAGATAAGGGAACTAGTAGCATATCTCCTGAGGAAATAAACAATCATGGGTAGGTTAGTGATCTGACCAAAACTAGGAAATCTAGCTCCCAATTTGAGAGGGAAAGGCACAGGAAAAGCTTGCTACCTTGACTTATCTTTGAGAGCTCATGAAGCCTTCTGAGACATACAAAATTCTTAAGTTACCCTACCAAGCTGGGAGGAAACACAGTTCTTCCTGGTATATTACAGAAACCGGGTTCCAGCTGGCAGATTAAAAAGGAAGTGAAACAAATAAATAATCTGAAAAGGCAAAAATGATTCCCTCATCTGAAAAGATCAAGGAATTAATAAAAAGCCACACATACTTTGGGAAGATTTTTACATGTGTCCGGAAGTGACCTTCACTTGACACAGACTTGCTCTCAGAAGTGTTAGAATTCATTTACAACCCAAGATTAAATAGTCAGGGCAATTTAGAAATTGGCAAGAAAAGAAAGCAATGAGCTGTGCTGGAAACTACATTCCTTGGGGGACCTGGGTGGCTCAGTCGGTTGGGCATCTGCCTTCGGCTCAGGTCATGATCCAGGGTCCTGGGAACGAGCCCTGGTCGGGCTTCCCTGATCTGCTAGGAACCTGCTTCTCCCTCTACCTGCTCATGCTTTCTCTCTCCTCTCTCTCTCTCTCCCCAACAAATAAATAAATATATAAATCTTAAAAAAGAAAAGAAACTATATTCCTTTATGGTTTGCTTCCAGAGGTATAATTCACGCTGGCCACACTCCCAGGCTCCGCCCCGTATGTGACTGGCCACAGGCCGACTCTGCAAGTCCTGGCTCCAAACAGGTCCCTCAGGGATTCTCAGGTGTCCCCAACCCGTTAGTTCACGAGGTGGCATACGTACACCGACGGGGCATGTTTTCATTGTCAAACCTGAGTCACTCACCTACCTTAATCTTTGTGAAGCCCATATACTACCTAGTGAATATTTGTCTCTAAATCAACTTTTTTTTTTTTTAAGATTTTATTTGTTTATTTGACAGAGAGAAACACAGCCAGAGAGAGAACACAAGTGGGGGGGTGAGAGAGGGAGAAGCAGGCTTCCCGCCGAGCAGGGAGCCTGATGCGGGGCTCGATCCTGGGTCTCCAGGATCATGACCTGAGCTGAAGGCAGGCGCCCCTAAATCAACTTTTTAAACTTAAATAGAAGTCATTTTTTAGAGGAAACATTACACATCACTACAAATGAAAAATAAGCAATAATATTCATGAAGATGTAGGTCTGAGGTGGTAGTTAAACTTTTTCTAACATATGCTGAAATAAATACACATGAAAATCACAAGTTCGGCCAAGTGCTATCAGTGGCATGTACACCACACTTCGGAAAAAGTGACAATCAGGAGAACCGCATTGTTGTAATTTAAATTCAAGGAAGCAGTAGGGCTGCATTGTAAATATTAATTTCAAAGACTACTGAGTTACCCATGTGAAGGGTGGTCTAGCCACGGGGCGGATAATACCCCTACCCATACAACCGACCACCTGGGGGCTGACAGCTAAACCGGGATGTGCGCCTAACATCACCCCTACTAAGGAAGACGTAAGAGCAGTCAGCTCATGCTAGGGACCCTCTTTCCGGTGACACCTGGAGTTAACCCACAACGCATTCTCACCTTTGCTTTAGATAACAAGCCCTGCAAATTGAGTCGAACTGAAGAAAGCACCCGCACAGACTCCTGGGGACTGGACTTGTTTTTACTGTGTTTTATAGCCACTGAAACATAAATATGGGAGAAAACATGCGTTAAATGCCAGTAACGATAATTTACAAGTACCAAAAACAATTACCTAAGTAGGATTTTATAGTATAGGCTTCAGAAATATTCCCACATGGAAAGATTTTGTTTGGGTAAAAGGACAACAAATATGTGCATGATTTCCCCCCATCATCCTTCTTCACACTTACTGCTAACTGAAGAATTCTGAGGGGAAATAGGTGATTTTTGGTAAGTTACAGATCACTGGGAAGAGACCCTATACACACACACATACACACACACACACACACACACACACACACGTGAAATTACGCAAAAAGAGACAAAGTCTAACTGAACACAAGGTGCACGGAGAGCAACACCAGATGGAGTAGATCCTTAATGTGGCTTCCGGGGGTACCAGGTCCCTAACGGAGACTCGCACTTGCCAATGACACCAGCCCAGTGAAGTGACATTCAGGTATTTACAGCTCAATTCTAACTCAGGGTTTATTCTCCATTCTGGAAGAAGTGACTTCAACAACCTATGTGCTTGCGTTCAGTGAAGTGACCACAGCTGGCTCTCAGCTTGCTGAGCGGCGCCTGGCATCAGCAGGGAGTGGGAGAGGAAACCCAGTCACTCACATGTGACAAGCCTGCCTCCAGCATGCTGGGGAGCCCATCCTCCTAAAGGGTGAAATTATCGAGAGGGCATAATCCTCCCTAGCAGAAGGCCTCGCTATTGGGCCTTTATAAGAACAAGTGAAGAGCTCTGTAAAAATACAGTGCCTGGTATCTCTCCACTGCTTTGTGTTTTTGTTCTTCTAAATTATGCATACCACAAAGCAAATAGAGAACCAGAACCTGTTTTAAAACTACACAAAACATGGGGCACCTGGGTGGCTCAGTTGGGCTCAGGTCATGATCCCGGAGACCCGGGATCGAGCCCCACATCAGGCTCCCTGCTCAGCGGGAGGCCTGCCTGTCCCTCTCTCACTTCCCCTGCTTGTGTTCCCTCTCTGGCTGTGTTTCTCTCGGTCAAATAAATAAATAAAATCTTAAAAAAAAAAAAACTACACAAAACAAAACAGTGCAACAATGAAAGTCACTTAGTGACTTAGTGCCCTAGATCTTAGACCAGGAATGGAAAACAGATGTCTCTCTTGCACACAAACTGGGTGGGAATTGCCCATGCTTGGCAAACTGGGTGGGAATTGCCCATGCTTGGCAAAATCTTTTTATCCTTAGTGAATATCCTCCATGGTTGGCAAGAACCAGGTTTGACATTCTCATTATTATTAGATAATTATTAGATGGGGGGAGGGATAGGGTTGCTGGGTTATGGGAAAAAATAATTATTAGACTCTGACGTTTCTCAGCCAAGGGCTGAAACAATGCATGGTCATCAACAATGCACAACTCATTTTCAAAGGGCACAGTCAACCTGGAGATGGTGAGGATTATGCTGTCTATGTCCCTTAAAAGAAGACATTGTACTACCATCACTGACGTAGTTGGGCTGTTAAATACCTAGGAACATATCAGAAACATTGCAACTGTGATTCTTTTTTTAAATCCTTACTTTCACTCTGGAAAACTAAAAAAAAATAGAGCATAAAGACAAAAACATTATTACACCCACCGCTCAATTCCATTTCTAAAAAGCACGAGAGACAAAGATAAGAGTTCTAGAAAGGAAGAGAAATAAAATGCTGCTTCAAATCATCAGGAAATCCAAGATAACAGCGCTTCCTCCAGGCACACTACAGTTAAAATGCGTAACTATTATTTTGAAAGTCCCTGGATGGCAAAGAAGGAACCAGCTTTTGCCCACCCTTTCAGAAAACAGACCAGCAGAAACTGTAAATGAATAGCCCCCAGACAATACAAATGCGCACACAATGCCAACATTGTGACAGAAAGGTCTCGAGCCCCTCCGTGGGGACATTGCAGTGTCTTTCTTCTAAAGTACGTGGCTACTCTTTATTAAAAACAGCAACCCAAAAGGGAGAAAATGATGTGGAGACTTTTTGTTATGTTATATTTCCTTTTTCAGAATTGAGCAAGGTGGACAACAGTGTTGGGGAGAAATATTTTTAAAAAAGAGGATAGAAAAACAAAGAAACCCAGTTCATTCCTCAACTGAGTCTACAAAAGCAACAAAGAAAAGGTAAAGTCCTAGCTTCATAAATTTACAATATCACCAGAAACTAAAGCTGAGCATCCATTCATAGTTGCTAAGAAGTTGCAGGAACACCAATGCCTAATTGATTAAAGTGGGAAGGAACTTAAAAGAATAGAAGCTTGTTTTTCTCCCAGTATTGCCCTGATGAAAAAAAAATGGTGCCTAAAATAGCTTAAAAACAACTTTCAGATATAAAATGAAAATTTTATTCCCACAGTACTTACTTCTTTAACCTGTGCATTTATATTTGACAGGTTAAATTGCATCACTTAGTGATTATAGAAAATATCTTGGCTTTGACTGTTACAAAGCTAGCTGTTCACAGAAATGTTTAGGGTTGGCAATCTCAAGTAGGTAAGATAAATTCTTCCAAGGAGATTTCACCTTGCTATAATTATGTACATAATACACCTAGGTATGGGTTTCCTCAAACATAGTACTATATTCACAAAGGTCAAAGGCATCAGGACTGAACTCCATCTGAGCCCACCCACCATGAGTCCAGCACAAGCCACATGAACTGCAGCCACATTCCAAGGGTCTATCAGCAATGACCTCCACCTCGTCTACTCTGAATGTCAGCTAGACAGAGTTCAGCATGTCTCCCTGATCTGTCAAGAGCTAGGTGGCCCAGATAACTGGATATTTATATTCTTATTGTCAGTGATATCAAAGACCATAAGCAGAATTATCAGAGCCCATTTCTAAACTGTTTGAATGTTCTGTGACTTCTTTAGAGACATGTTAAACTTTAGTCTTGTTCTTCATTTTTCTCTTTTTAGTTTTGAATGCCTTATCAGACAGCTTGGATCCTCTACCCCAGAAGGAACAGGGTTGGGGTGAGAAGGTCAGGGATTCACATTTCAACCAGGTGCAAGATACTCTTAAGTGTTTAAATATGTTTTCATTTATTCTTCCTAACAAGAAGGTAGGCATTACCCCCATTTTACTGATGAGGGAACTAAGGCTCAGAGGAGTTAAGTGATTTATCCAACACGTGGCAGAACTGGTCCTGGAGTTGTTCTCCCTGATTTCAAGGGTCTGCCCCTCCTATGGTCCCTCATCGGCTCCCCAATTACTGTAACTATTAGTTGCCAAAAAAGTTAGAGGAGGACTTTAGGATAGGTTCATAGTCTCTGTGATTCTGTTCTTAACACTGTAGCTTCATTATTTTATTTGAACTACACTCCCAGGGCATCACACATCCCTATTCAATTCTAAATATAAAAATGCATTATTAAATTTAACTGGTACATTTTTCATTAATGCAAATAATGAAAAGGGGCTTTTATCTAGGATATACCCAACAGGCATGCAACCTTACATGTAAGGTTATCTCTCCCCTCAAATATCACCCACTAAATTTCCCAAAGGCAGGGACAGGATTATAATTTTTATTTTCTTTTGCATATGCCATAGCTCTCTGAACATTGCTGATCTCCAGTAATCTATGTATTTTTGAGAAAAAATATTTTCATTTATAAAGGAAGGCTACAAGTCAGGAAATGTTAACAGATTTCCTTAATACTAACACAAATAGACTGTGTGCTTGAAGGTCAGAA
This sequence comes from Spilogale gracilis, assembly GCA_004023965.1. NCBI lineage: Eukaryota > Metazoa > Chordata > Mammalia > Carnivora > Mephitidae > Spilogale > Spilogale gracilis. Next base: position 42,274 of record PITA01013245.1, read on the forward strand.
ACAGCTGGAAAGGTATTTCACGTCCTGAAAGTTCCTAATACCAGTCACTTATTCCAACGGTATTTGAGCCTCTGTCCTTCCTATTTGCTCCTATTGCTCCAAAGTGCTTACTACCTGGTAGCTGGTCTTGTAAAGATCTGCAGCATGAAATATGACAATTTCCATATAATGAAATAATCTGAACTTATTTATAAGGAACTTCACTTTTGACAAATTCTTTTTTGGTAAAAATACAATAAGACGTGGCAGGGATAGCGAACGTTACATCAAATACCATGTGCGAGTCCCAAGGCTCTCTGCACCACTTCCTTAAATGATGTCATATCTTTCTCCCAACAACTGGACTGTGTGTCACACTTGTATGCCTTAGAAAGATACTGGAACGCCTGAGTACAGAAAAAGAAAACAATGTTTAGAATAACAAGAATTCACATTTCCAACTCAGTTTCCTGGAGGTCATGTGGAACTAATCCCAATTTGAGAAATGAGCATCTGTGTTATGCAGCACGGTCTTTTATTCTATCAAAGAAGAGGTACAGACGAACACCCAATAGCGATAAGCAATGAAAAGCAATCAAATGGATGTATCTGGACAGAGATACTAAAGAGATGCCAGGTTTGGCAATCTGGAAGAAGAGCACACACCTTTCCTCAGCACCTGTAGCCATCAGCTTCAGAGCCCGGTTTAGAGAATGAGGCATGAACTTGACGGCACCTACAGAATTACCAAGAGGTGTGTGTACTCACAGAAGTTTAAACACTTTTTCACAGCCCCCTCCTTGCAGATTCTTGAGGGAGAAGTCACCAATCAGAGAATCCAGACTCCCCTCGAGTCCATATATGCAAGAGCACATAATTCCATAAGAAACGGAAGGACAGAAAGCAGGAGTGTGTGCATGTGTGCGTGTGAGTGTGCATTCTCTGGGCTGACAAGCAATGGTGGAAGCCAGCTGGGTGGACTGAGGGAGGAGAGGTGGCTAGGAATCCCACAGATTGGCTGTACTGCAGCGAATCCCAAGCTCCCTCAAGGAATACACCTGATTTGTTGTGGATGTTTTGAAAAGAACAGAAAACAATTATTTCAAGCTTGGAAACTCTGAGGGCTCCTCTGAGTTCTAAGATAAGAGGCCAAAGGCATAAGTTGAGTGTCACCGCTGTTCTAATGTGCTGTCCAGAGAGGGACAGGGTAACCTCTGTAAAGTCTGGGTGTTTAGACTTAAAAGCTGTCCTTCAATGCTCTTATTTAGTGCCTTTCTCTTTTTTCCTTCCATGGCCCCTATCTCAGATCTAAACCTTCTTTTGTCCCTGGGCCCCATCTATATGAATCTTCAGCAAGGAGCCTGCAGAAAGGGCGGAGGGTAACGAGTGTGAACAGCTGCTTGCCGCAGCTCCAGTGGGGGAGCAGGCTGGAGAGACCCTTTGGCAGGAAACGGGGAACAACTATGTAAGAAAAATTCATGGAAAGAGAAAAGATGAATGCTTACAAGTCTTAATCTGCCTGCAATTCAAAGTGCTTATGTTAAAGATTCTGAATTAAAACAGAAAAGTTGGGAAGCCTGGGTGGCTCAGTTGGTTAAGCGACTGCCTTCGGCTCAGGTCATGATCCTGGAGACCCGGGATCGAGTCCCACATCAGGCTTCCTGCTTGGCGAGAAGCCAGCTTCTCCCTCTCTCACTCCCCCTGCTTGTGTTCCCTCTCTGGCTGTGTTTCTCTCTGTCAAATAAATAAAATTTTAAAAAATAAAAAAAATAAAAAAATAAAAAAAATAAAACAGAAAAGTTGAGCATATCAATCTTTCCTTTCAAGTTATTTAATCCTTCCTCCAACCATCAAAGAAGCAGATCTGCTACGCATAATTCAAACAAAAGGCAAGTGCCCAGGCGGACTGAAAGAGGACTTACCTTTTCCGTTTCATCAGGCTTTTCACTCTGCCCATTTCCATATACTTCAGCATACAGCCTCCAGATTTCTCCATCATTCGTCACTCTTGAAGTCACTCTGCCAAGTAACTCCCGCAGCTTTCCTCTGAGGCCAGCTGCAACATCTCCACTTCGATCGGTCATCCCGTCAACCACTGCCCTGACCAGAATTTTAAGGACCTTAAAAAAACCCAAAGAACAAACTGCTAAGCTAGAAACAACCAAATAATGACAAAAACCAAAGGGCTACCATCACCATCAACAATGACAGTGACAGTAAAAAACCTTGAGACTTGCTGGAATATCACCTTTACACTTTTTCAAAATAAACATCAAACCATGCTGAACCACTCTCTAGAATCACGTGCTGAATCACATGGGCTCCCTTTTAAGGCTCCTTAGAGGGTTCTTCTTTTACAGGCTTCATGCTTCTCCTCATTCTGAGTGCTCTCTCTGAATGCTCTGGTTGACACCTGTAGCTTTTAGGAATGTAAGAAGCTCAGACTCGAGGTCCTAATTACATACAATAAAAATGGACAAGAGAACATTCAATTGTGTTTTTTCTTTCTTGTCTGGACAAGATACCTTATCTCTGACTGTAAATTCATATTACAATCCACATGTGTAGTTTTCATTCTGAAAATAATAAGCTTATTACAATCCTACTCATGTTTTAAATCTAAAAGTAACAATGAAAAGACTATGAATATGCACTACTGTCGAGTGATCATTCTTTAGACATTTCAAGGATTAACACATTTTAAAAGGGATGGTCTATTAAAATAGCTACTATTAAGTACAAATAAAGCATACTAAATTCGTAAAATACTTTGCTTTCTCTGGGGTCAGACCATTGGCCCAACATCCCATCCTCTCACTTTACCCATAGGAGAAGACGGGGTATAGAGAGCTTTTAGCTTTCTTGCCAATAAAAATGGACAGCGGCAGTGCAGGTGTTAGAGAAGAGTGTGTGTGTATTTGATTGTGTGTGAAGGGAATGGAAGGGTAAAAGGGTAAGGAGGTGGCGTGTCTATGTGAACAGGGGCAGGTAGGGCGAAGGAAACTTTAGACAGGCAGATCCCAAAGCCTCTACAAAATTCATATGCAGATGTCACAAGAAGAGAGTGGGACCTTGAACAGGAGTGAAAGCAGTGACAAATATCTTCATATTCTCTATCTGTATGTTCGATGACCAGTTAAATGAGCTTAGAAGAAAGTTCTGTAAGGAGGAACAGATAATAGATGTCATTCATGGCCATGGCAGATACTGCCTAAAGAGATTCTGTTGGGTAAGAATCAGATTACAGGTAGAATCCTAAGGAACACTACACTTAAAGGTAAACAGGGGTATATGCATAAGCAAAATTAAAAAGGAGTTCTCAGAAAGATGGGGGGAAAGTGATGTCATGGAAACCAAGGCAAGAAAAAGTAACAAGAAGCGCACACCTACAAAAGTTTAGGGCTGGAAGACTCCACTGGATTCAGCAATTATAAAGGGTTAGTGACTGCATCCAGACCTAAAGCCAGAAGAAAGGCAGGAGGCATTATGATTTCAGACAACAGACTTACAAAGAGAGAGAAAAACATGGTAAAACCAAGACAATTATTAGCATCATAAAAACCAAAAAGTAAAAAAGGACCCCAATCATAGTAGCCTGTAACACTCATTTTGAGTATTATATGTATAGGCAGAGAATGTTGATAGAGAATATTCACTTAACAAAAAAATTTAATATAAATATACTGGGAAAATAAGAAAAAGAAGTAGCACTTGGGGTGCCAGGGTAGCTCAGTTGGTTAAGCATCCAACTATTGCTTTTGGCTCAGGTCATGATCTCAGGGGTCATGAGATCAAGCCCCACATGGTTAAGCTCCATATTCAGCCCTCTCCCTCTCCCTCTCCTTCTCCTCCTCCCTACTGCTTGTGCGCTTGTGTTCTCTTAAGCAAATAAATGAATGAATAAATAAAATCTATTAAAAATATATTCTTTAAAAATAAAAAAGAAAGAGAAATAGCAGAGATGTTGATATAAGGGAGTTAAGTCCTTGATTACTACACTAGTCAACAGATAATACCTAAATCTGGTTAATAAAGAGTAGCAGTATATATATCATGAAATATAGACACTGTACAAATGGCAAAAGAAACACTAAATACTATATACTCCTTTAAGGAGCAGGATCTTTAGGACTAGAAAGGGGTAGAGCAGAAAACTGTTCTATTTTGTTATAAGCCTTTGACTAGTATTTAAGTTGTATTTATTATTTTCATAAAATAAATATTTAATTTAAAAACAGAGAAAAGGTAAGAATAAATAAATTCAAAAATTGGCAAAGATGAAACAAAAAATGAAGGCAACATGAATATTGAGTTATTGGATTTTACTTTAACATTATGTCCTTGGCATGTGGGGGGAGGAGGTTAGTGATAAAAGGGGGATGGAGAGAGTTTTGGGAAAGATGGCAAGGCAATGCTCTCATGCATGCTTTGGAGGCTGGTTACACAGGTGTGTTCCCTTCATGAAAATTCTTGTTTACTTATGCTCTGTATGCTTTTCTATACATAGACTTTATTATAATAAAACCTTATTTTAAAAGTTATTTCCTGCCGCTAAGAAAGCCACATACAGGGGCGCCTGGGTGGCTCAGTTGGTTAAGCGACTGCCTTTAGCTCAGGTCATGATCCCGGAGACCCGGGATTGAGTCCCACATCGGGTTCCCTGCTTGGCGGGAAGCCTGCTTCTCCCTCTCTCACTCCCCCCACTTATGTTCCCTCTCTGGCTGTGTTTCTCTCTTTCAAATAAATAAAATCTTAAAAAAAAAAAAAAAAAGAAAGAAAGCCACATACGCTAAAGGGAATAAACAGAGTGATTAAAATACATTAACAAATGGAATTAATTTGTAATCCTAAAAAGTGGTCTTAGAGTGATAACAGTAACTTTTTAAAAAACCATTAGAGGGGCGCCTGGGTGGCTCAGTTGATTAAGCGACTGCCTTCGGCTCAGGTCATGGTCCTGGAGATCCGGATCGAGCCCCACATCAGGCTCCCTGCTCGGCGGGAGGCCTGCTTTTCCCTCTCTCATTCCCCCTGCTTGTGTTCCCTCTCTAGCTGTGTTTCTCTCTGTCAAATAAATGAATAAAACCTTTAAAAAAAAAAACGTTAGAGTAATTTTATAATTTACTAGCTAATGTCACCATTTTCCTCCCATAGACTAGTGAGAAAAATCATATTCCAATTATTCAGACTGACTACAAAACAGTAACTTTGAACACGTATTTAAACCCTTCTTTAAAAAATAAATACTTACAGAAAAAAAAGGAAGAAAGTAAATATTTGTAACTTAAAAAGAGAAAAGCCTGTTGCAGTAGAATGTCTCTGATTCAGTGAATCATCAAGCAATACAATTTCCTCTTGGGCAGTCTACAAAGTTCACCAGCATCACATTCCTTTACGTTACCAAAAATCTATAGAATAGTTGCTGAAATCTGCTATAAATATGGGGACTACGACATTGGTAAACAGCAGCGATGAGAACAGGTCTTCAGTCTACTACATCACAGAACTGTTCTATCAAGAAGTCAACGTACATGTAAAGAGCTTCAAAACTGTAAAGTAACATAAACCTATAAACTATTATGGTGATCAGTGATCCTCAGTTTCCTTTACTCCATCAGAAGTGGACAGCAAAACCTTCATTGTTAGCTCACTCACCATGTGCCCCTAAATTTCTTTCTGGCTCAAAACAGACCTAAAGAGGGGTGCTTGGGTGGCTCGGTCATTGAGCATCTGCCTTCAGCTCAGGTCAGGATCCCAGAGTCCCGGGATCGAGCCCTGCATCGGGCTGCTTCTCTCTCTCACACACCCTGCTTGTGTTCCCTCTCTAGCTGTCTCTGAGTTTGTTTGCTGAGTAAACATATTTAAATGTTTCCTTAATTTGTATTGAACTCACTTGTTTCTCTCTGTCAAATAAATAAATAAATAAATAGTCTTAAAAAAAAAAAAGAGAGAGAGAGAGAGAGAGAGAGAGAGAGAGAGAGAGAGCGTGCTAAAGAAAAACAGAATCCCCCGCCACGGTAGCCTCCCTCAATACCTCCCCACTACCTCTGCCGTGAGCATGGCTGTGTGCCAAACCCTATGCGGAGCACGTGACCAACCTGATCGCATTTGCTTCTCACAGTGACCCTGGCAGATAGATTACTTCATTCTCCCCACTTTACAAATAAACTCAAGCAAGAAAGGCAAACTTTACTTTCCTTTCTCTGGATCCCATAGCAAGTGAGGTGTAGAGAGGGGTTTTATACACCAGTGGTATTTGACTCCTGAGTTTTGAGATGAGAAGACAATAATGGTAGATAACACTTCCAAATATATATGTAAGAGAGACAAAAACACAGAGACAGTGACAGAGACAAAGAGACAAAAAGAGCATGTGAGCATGCTCGAGAGCCAGGGCCACTATGAGCACACAATCCTCCTGACAGTCCTGTGACGAAGGCGCTCTTGTTACCTGCATTCTGCAGATGAAGACACTGGAGCACAGAGGGGTCAAGTGACTTGTCCAAGGTCACACGGCTAGGGAAGGCAGAGCTGCATCTGAACCAATAGTCCAGGTTCTGGATCTTGTGCTCAAGCATTTGTTGTGTTCACTTACAAGGTACAGCTCCTTATTCCTGTTATTTCTTCTGTCCTAATAATAAATTCTTTTACACTGGAAAAATTTCTCTTTTACGGACTATGTATACTAGTGACTTTCAACATTTTGCTTTTTCTTTGCCAAATCTTGATTTGACCAAAACCAAACAGGTTTTTGTAGTTTTGTAATTTACTTTTGTTACTTCCCCAAGACACCAGAGCTAATAAAAAATAAAAAAGGGAAAAGAAAATTCTCAAACACAAGCACTACTACACTGCAATGAATTTCTTCTAGTTTTTTATTATGCGTAAATTTTTTAATACTGTGTAAACAGTCTTATCTTCCCTGTTTCACTTAACATTACGCCATGGAATTTTTTCATGTTTTCATATACTCTTTAAAATAGATCATTTTAATAGATTCAAAATATTCCACTGGGTTGACAGACTGGAGTCTGTTTAACAATTTCCCTGCAGTCAGATAAAGAGGCTGTTTCCATGTGCTGCCACTGTTATTATTATGATAAATAACACTTCAATGCATATCTTTGTGCCCAAAGGTTTTTTCCACACTGAAGCTTTCCTTAGGATAGATTTCCAGAACAGGAGCACCTGGCTGGCTCAGTCAGTGGAGCATGAGACTCTTGATCTCAGGGTTGTGAGTTCAAGCCCCACCTTGGGTGTGGAGGTTACTTAAAAAAATAGAAAATCGTAAAAAGAAAAAAAAAAGTTCAGAAAACGAATTATAGAATCAAGGGAATAAACATTTTAAGACTCTGGTGGTGAGTCTGATACTTTCTAAAAGGGCTAAATCAAATTAGATCCTATCAGTGGTATATGAAAACGTATCATTTCATTGCATATTACCAGCACTGGGCAGAACATAATTTTTTAAGTCTTTGATATTTTGTTCTACTAGAGGTATATGCAGCTATTATTTCGAATTTTATTTCTTTAGTTAGTACACTTAAAGCTCCTTCCAAATGTCTACTGAGTAAACATATTCCCTTTTAAAGATATTTAAATGTTTTCTTAATTTATACTGAACTTTACTTCCTTTCAGTGTGAAAACGGCTTTACTGTTAATCTTCTTATGGAAATAATATAGCCCACAAGCTGATGGACTACCGGCTCCTCTTTCTGAATCCAACACCATCCATCGCTTGAGAAAGGAGAGAGCGGATGAATGTGAGGCAAAAGCAGCAAACACGTGAGGAAACCATGGGGGAGAAGGGCAGCCAAGGGTGGAAGAGTGCCAGGTGCCATGTCCCGAGAGGTGGGCTCTCTACACGCCATGTGCCATGGGCACGGCGACACCGCCGCACAGCAGCGCCAGCCCAGGGCAAGCCAGGGACCTTCGGGTACAGCTGGGCCGAGCCCCAGCTGCCTGGCTGGCCCTCCACCTGCTCGGGTGGTTAGAGGGCTACTCAGGAACCTGGGCAGGGGAAGAAAGCAGCACCCGGCAGAGAACAGGGAGGTTTCCTGAAGAGCCAGACCACCTCCTGGTGTGCGAGGTGGCCGTGGTGAAGTGAACCCACGGGTGACATTCCCCTATGCTCCAGACTCAAGGGGGAGGGGACCACTTAGGCCCTCCCACCAGTACCTATTCCAGTGGAAAGCTAAAATCCCCTGGGGGGTTAATGAGCCAAGGAAAAAAAAAGAAGACATCTGAGAGGTGCAGCCATAGGAAATAAAATGAAGAGCCTACATGAGAAAGACTTAAAGGGTTGTGTGGAGGAAAGCTTGTTACCTTGTTTTCATAATACATACTCTGAGGAAGAGGAGAAGGAAAACCAAGGTGACAATGAGACACCAGAAGTAGCAGCACATATGGGGAAAGAGAGGTTGGGCTGAGCCTGGAAGAGCTGTCACCAACAGAGGAAGGGTGCCAATGAGACAAGGAAGCCACAGCTGGTAAGGTAAGAAGTACGAAATTCTGGAAGCCAAGTGAAGGAAACATTTTGAGGAGGAAGGGAGATCTGTGGGTTTCAACATTGCCAATAGGCTGAAGAATGTGAGGGCTGACCAGGGTCCCCTGGAAGAGGCAGCAGGGACATTGCCAACAGCGCAGTTCAGTAGACAGAGAGAGAGCCCCAGGCTCCAAAGAGGCTGGGAGGAGAGGAAGTGGAGCCCACGTTAGGCACTCCTCCTCCCGAGCTGAAGAGCCGCAGAGAAATGGGGTGGTGCCTGGGGGAAGTGACAGTGCACAAGTCCCTTACTGCACTTGGAAGACACTGAGGATATTCACAAACTAGAGCAACAGATAAATGCACTCGGTAGTACTTTCCCATTTGTAACATAGCACAAGCTATAGAGGTATATTTTATTTATTTTTTAAATAATAATTTTACTTTTTTAGTGTTCCAAGGTTCATTGTTTATGCCCCGCACCCAGTGCTCCATGCAACTTGTGCCCTATAGAGGTATATTTTAATCCACAGTGATTATAAGGGAGGACCAGCTAGGCTTTTTATCTGAAAACTAATCCTAATATCCACTCCAAAGATGATTTGTTAGTCTGTGCCTACTTTCCTGGGGTTCTGGATATCCATGTGGTAATCTAATGAGAGTTCAGAACCCTCTTTCCAGAATGTGCATATCCACATACACAAGTCTGTCTCACAGTGCTGCTGGTCAAATCACAAGCTCCTAAAGCCTAACAGTGGATCCTTCTTAAAAATCCCACTTTGTGTGTGTGTGTGTGTGTGTGTGTGTGTGTGTGTGTGTGTGTGTGTGTGAGAGAGAGAGAGAGAGAGAGAGAGAGAGAGAGAGAGAGAGAGAGAGAGAAACCAAGACTCTTTAACTACAGAGAACAAACTGATGGTCACCAGAGGAACGACAGTGGGGGAAATGGGTGAAACAGGTGATGGGGATGAAGAAGGGCACTTGTGATGAGCACCGGGTGCTGTGTGGAAGAGCTGAGTCACTATATTGTACACCTGAAACCAATGTAACATGTATGTTAACTATACTGGACTTTTTGTCCACCGTGGCAAGGGATTCTGGTCTTCTCTCTCAACACTGCATATGACTGAGTTCTATTCGAAAAGCTTTATCATTTTGTATCAACTCCCTCCCTATTCTTATTATCTCCTTCGTCACTTCCAGATATTCAAGCATCTGGTGTTGCTGGCTAAAGGCAAGGCCTTCACATGAGGAGTGGCAATGTCTCCGGCCTTCTGCTGGTGTAGCTCTGTGCATGTCCCCTCTGCCACCACAACCGCCTGCTGAGGTGAAGCTGGGGGTCGGGTGCAACCCCACTATTCTCACAGCTTGCCTTCTCCCGCAAAAGGAACAGAACAGTTGTGGGGGTTCAGCTATGGTGAATTTGCATCCTCCCCAAATTCATCTCTAAACAGAAATTCACAATGTGATCTTCTATCAAACACATATAATTTGCGGATATAATTACTTAAGATGAGGTTATACCAAGGTTTTAGGGTTGGGGCTGTTAGGGTTAAAAAAGAGAGGTTATACTAGATTTGGGTGTGTCCTAAATGCAGTGACTGCCAACCTTCTAAGAGGAGAAGACACGGACACACCAGAGAAGGTGGTGCACAAGTAGGGAAAGAGTGAGGCTACCACAATCCAAGGGGTGCCAGGAGCCACCAGCGCCCAGATGAAGCAAGGAGAGATTGTTCCCCATAGCCTTCAGCGGGGGCACGGCCTCGCCAACCCCTTGATTTTGGCCTTCTCACCTCCAGAAAAGAATGGTGAGAATACACTTCTGTTGTCTGAACACACCAAGTGTGAGGTAACTTGTAAGAGCAACCACAGGAGACTCATCTGAGAATCTCGAGTAGAAAGACCCAGACCGCACCGAAGTCATTGAGAGTGTCTCTCCCCAGGGCACTTCCCCAGCTTCTCCTAACCATTTCCAGGTTCGGGTCAAGAACCACTAAATGAACGGCTGTCACCTCAGAGCCTGTCCCTTCTAGGGATAGTGACTCTGGCACCTCACTCCAATGGCATTCTTTCCGCAAGCATAGAAGTTTCAAATATCGGGCACCTGGGTGTCTCAGTGGGTTAAAGCCTCTGCCTTCAGCTCAGGTCATGATCTCAGGGTCCTGGGATCGAGGCCCGCATCAGCCTCTCGGCTCAGCGGGGAGCCTGCTTCCTCCTCTCTCTGTCTGCCTCTCTGCCTACCTGTGATCTCTCTCTCTCTCTGTCAATAAATAAATAAAATCTTAAAAAAAAAAGAAGTTTGAAATATCAAATCTCTCAAACTTTTCTTTCCTGGGGTATGGCTTTTGTGTCATGATTAAAAATAGTTTCTCCAACCCCAAGTTTATAAAAAAATATTTGCCATACTTTCTTTCAGTGCCTTTATGGTTTTAACTTCTTCAGTGAGCATGATGAGGCTGACGATGATGCAAGCGGCTAGGCTCAGAACACCTGTATGTGGCAAGCGCTGTTCCAAGCCCCTTCCACAGATAACTCATTTACTCCTCACAACAGTCCTTAAGAGGCAGGTCCTATTTTCAATCCTATCTTACAAAGGTGAGGCACAAAACGATTACATTCCCCCAGGCCGTAGGGCTGCTAACAGGCTACAAGCCCGGGCTGTCAACCCCCAGAATCACTGCTTATATCTACAATGTCATCCTGGTTCTCAAGGCACTCCAATTTAAATATTTGATCCACTTGAATTTATTTTGGTGTAAGCAGTGAAGCAGAGCTTTAGTTTTTTTATCCAGATGCTTGGCCAACTATTCTGATACATATTGAATATTCTATTTTTATCCCTCAGACTTAAAATGTCGTCTTCATCATGGACCACATTCTCATAACTTCTTTGAGTCTGTTTCTGAATCTTCTATTCTGTTACAGTTCATTCCCTAGCAGATATTAGCTCTTTATATAAGGGTATTACTAGCTTTTTATCTTCCTTATTTGTTACAAATATTCTGTCACATACTTTTTAAATGTGGTCATAAAAATTCTTTCAAGTTTTCTTTTATTGCTTTAAAGTTCAGAAAATTTGGGAAGTATCCACTTCTATTCCTGATTTTTTTATGTGATGAAAAAAAATAGTTTGCATATAGTTAGTCCATTTGGAATTCATTTGATATATCATAAAATAATCTAAGTATATTTTTTAAGCCTGGAGGCTTAGAGGGATTTCACTGTCATCAATATAAACAGCCCTACAGCTCCTCATATCCTCCCCAAACCAACACCAGGCCCCAGACGCCCTTCAATAACCTCTTAATCCCTCACCCACATCTCTCACTCATTCAGGTGATAAAGAACTTGTGTTCTTGATCCTGAGCCTCTCTCTCACCTCTCTCCCAGACTGTGCCTAGGGGATGTGGCAACAGGGACTGACTGTGGGGAACCACCTCCATTCCCTGAAGAGTTCCTGTTTCCTCACATGGGGGAACAGTGATTCCAACACACATGCTGAAGAATCCCCACAAACAGAAAGACTGAACTATCCCCTTCCCCACCACTAACCTTGGAATCCTTGGCCAAGTCTCACCAAAATCTTGGCTGAAAGCACAAGGTGCTGGCCCTCTGAATTCTGGAGGTCTTCAGAACAGGAAGGAATGGGACTGCCTGAAGGCCAGTTACAAAAACTTCCAGGAGGGCTCCAGGCCAGGAGTGAAACCATTTTCTGCCTCCCGTCTTGGCTACCTCCCTGCTCCACTTGGAGCTCTTTACAGGACTTGCTCTGTTTCCTGGCCTGATAACCCTGACCCTTGGCTTCCCAAACCTCGATTATCACCGTGAGTTAGGCAGTTTAATATTTGCTTTTCAACTTCTTCAGGGAAAAAAAAAAAAAGAAATGACTTCTATTGTGTAGAAGGCATGCCTAGGCTTTTAGATTAAAAAGACCAGACTTCAAGTCCTGGCTTTACTACCATTTGCACGCTCTGAAACATCAGCCATATTAGTTCACCTTGCTAAGCCGCAGATACTGCAGAAAAAAAATGGAAATACCGACTTTACAGATATAATCTGTATAAGATATGTCCATGCCCTCCCCTTTTCTTTTCTTTTGTCTTAAAGATTTTATTTATATTGACAGAGAGAGAGAGATCACAAATAGGCAGAGAGGCAGGCAGAGAAAGAGGGGGAAGCAGGCTCCCTGCTGAGCAGAGAGCCCAATGTGGGCCTCGATCCCAGGACTCTGAGATCATGACCTGAGCCGAAGACAGAGGTTTAACCCACTGAGCCACGCAGGCAGCCCTCCCCTCTTTTCTTTCAGGTCTCTCCAGGACTGCAATCTGGTTGGTAGCCTGCCCCACTGCCCATCAACACGGCTTCCCCCTTTCCCAAAGGAAATCCACACCAAGAACAACATCAATATAAAAGAACACACAGCGTATGATTCTCCGTATATGATGTTTAATTAAAAACAAAATTGGATGATGGCGCTGAAATCAGAAAGCAGTTGCCTGGCGTGGGGGGGAAAGGGTGGTGGTACAATGGACTGGAAAAGGGCCTAAGAGGACTTTCTGTGGTGATGAAAATGTAGTATATCTGTTTTGGGTATCGGCTCTACAAGAACAAAGAACGATCGAAACATATCAGCTAACACTTAAGATCTACAATTTGAATATATGCAAATTATACCCCTATTTTTACCCACTGAGCCACTCAGGCATCCCCTCATACCCCAATTTTTTAAAACTTTGTCATATGGTTCACAGACTCACTAATATATTGTAGAAATTGTTTTTTTAACATAAATCTTCGAATAGACTTTGAGACATGACACAAAGGAGAAAAGCAAGCATACCTAAATGTGATTCCTGTCTTTGGTTCCTACTATACCTATATGGCTGGTCAAGTTACATAACCTCCTTATGTGTCCCATTCATCCACTGTAAAATGAGAAATACTTAGTATCCACCGAAAAATATTGAATGCCATATAAAAGATAACCCGTGGTAAGTGCCAGTAACATAACAAGCACTTAATATACGTTAATCCCCTTCCTTTCCTCTTCCATTTATAAATAGCAAGTGGGGTGTAATACTGCAATACTTGGAATTCTTTTCCTGAAAGGACTGCCCCAATCATCAAAGGAGGAGAAGGAGAAAAAGAAGAAAACTAACAAATCAACATTAGAATTTACCCTGAGGAAAGAAGCATGGCTATACACAAGGATTTGTCTATAAGGATACTCATGGCATTATTCACAGTAGTAAACACCTGGAAAACTGAATAGACTAATTATGGAGGAATATGAAATTTTATTTTATTTTTAACTAAAATATATATAGCCTAGACATAAATATGTACTATGACAAAAAAAAAAAAGCATTCCTAAGTTTTATACTAGGCTATGCATTATGCATTAGTCAAAATTAGGACACAGGAAAAAGAGAAAGTGATACAGATAGTACTCCTTTCATGACAAATACTGAAAAATACAGAATAACTTGTAGCTAACTTACTGTGTCTATATTAAAAGGAACATAAATTTACACACGTACACACAAATAACAGAAACAATTAAAATGACAATAATCACATTTATAAAGAACTATAAATAAATAAATAATTTTTAATGAATAGATTTTTTTAAGCAAACTAAAATAGAATGAGGTCAGGTAATGTCAAAGATAAGAATATCAGAGGTTTTTTTGAAAGACATCGGTTGCTAAACTTGTAGCATCAAATGAAGTAAAATTTCTTTAGCCAAGACAAAAATATTCCAACCTAACAATTGTCTTAGTCCACACTAACTAACTGTAATAAAGCATGACGACAGAAATATTCCATGAAGCTAAATATGACCAAGCCCATCAGCAGCCATCAAGACTTTCCTTCCATGCCGATGACATCACTGCAGAGCGTTCTCCCCACACCTGCCAGACACTAAACATTGCCATCAGCATTCAAAGACACTTGTAAGTAAAGATATTAACAGGTCCTACCACATTATCTGACTGTGACTATTTCTCCATTACAGAAGCTACAGATCATAATTTGGCCTGAGCAGGTTGGTTATCTAGATGTTATGTTCTGAGTAAGATTTCTCTAAATCCAATGTAAACATTAAGCTAAGAGCCTTAAGACGTCTTCAAAAGTGCTCTGTCTACAGGCAATATTTCTCATAACAGGAACAGTTCCTGGGGCTTCTGTGTGTGGAAGTGGGGGTACAGAAGGGAAGTCTCAAGAACCCCAAAGCTGCCCTTAATTGTTTCTAAAACCACTAAACTCTTACGGAAACTAATTTCAAACTCACTGAAATATTCACGTGCAGATGAAATACTACTCTACAAAAGGAGGTGTGTTTCATATTCTGAATTTGAGAAGCAAAGGAAGCATTAGAGGAAAACTAGATTAAAATACAAGCTGGTTATAAATTGTTTAAATCTTATTTTCATTCCAGTGTGGTTAACCCACAGCGTTCCACTGTTTCAGGTGTGCCCTCCTCAACAACTCCACATATTACAGTGCTCATCATGGTAAGTGTACTCTTAATCCCCTTCCTCTATTTCACCCCTCCCCCCACCTCCCCTCTGGTGACCATCAGTTTGTTCTCTGCAGTTAAGAGTCTGCTTTTTAGGGGCGCCTGGGTGGCTCAGTTGGTTGGGCAACTGCCTTCGGCTCAGGTCATGATCCTGGAGACCCGGGATCGAGTCCCACGTTGGGCTCCCTGCTCAGCGGGAAGCCTGCTTCTCCCTCTCTCACTCCCCCTGCTTGTGTTCCCTCTCTGCCTGTGTTTCTCTCTGTCAAATAAATAAAAATCTTAAAAAAAAAAAAAAAAAAGAGTCTGCTTTTTGGTTTGTCTCCTTTTTTCCCTTTGTTTATTTGTTTTGTTTCCTAAATTCCACATATGAATGAAATGATATGGTATTTGTCTTTCTCTGGCTTATTTCACTTAGCATTATATTCGCTAGCTCCATCCACATTTTTGAAAATGGCAAGATTTCATTCTTTTTTTGTGGGCTCCACAGTATTCCATTGTGTGTGTGTGTGTATGTGTGTTTGTATGTGTGTATACCAAATCTTCTTTATCCATTCATCTATTGATGAGCACTTGGGTTGCTTCCCTAATTTGGCTATTGAAAATACTGCTGCAATAAACATCGCTGCATCTATCCCTTCGAATCGGTGTTTTTGTATTCATAGGGTAAATACTCAGTAGTGTAAATACTGGATCACAGGGTAGTAATGTTTTTAACTTTTGGAGGAAGCTCCATACTGTTTCCCAGAGTGGCTGTACACTTTGTATTCCCACCAACTATGCACGAGGCTTCCTCTTTCTCTGAATCCTCGCCAGTGCTTGTTGCTTAGCTTAAATTTAAACTAAATGCTAGTAATTTTCTCTAGAAAACCAAAAAATTGATACTTAAGTTCAGGATTAGCATTTAAATGGGAATCAGAACATGATTTTTTCCATGGGTAGAAATTCTCCATGATTAGATTTGCTGGAAGAAGTAAAAAGCTCCATGAACAACAAAATACCATTTGAAAAATAGAAGATAAAAGTTCAATCAAAACATCCTAATTTGTGTTAGGAGAAGTTTGAGGGCTTTTTTTTTTTTTTTTTTTAAG
>PITA01013246.1:0-58351 GCA_004023965.1 Spilogale gracilis
AAAAAAGACAAATTTATACAAAGTAATAATTACAGCAATGTATTATTGGATTTGTAACATATACAGGCATATATGTATGTATAATGATAATATTAAAAAGAAGGGGAGGCAATGAAGCTATTTAAAATGTCTATATTTCACTGGAACTAAGTCAGTACAAATCTAAGGTAGAGTCTATTATGATATATACATAAATGTGTGTATATAGATATAGATATAGATATATGCCCTAGAAAAACCATTAACAAAATAATTCAAAAATAAGGAATTTAAAAATCATAAAAGAAACCAAAATGTTAAGAAAATATTCACCCAGTACAAAGGAAGATAACAAAAACCAAAAAGACATGTGACATATAGAAAATAAAAGCAAAATGGCAATATAAATTCAAACACAGGGCACCTGGGTGGCTCAGTGAGTTGAAGCCTCTGCCTTCGGCTCAGGTCATGATCTCAGGGTCCTGGGATCGAGGCCCGCATCGGGCCCGCTGCTCAGCAGGGAGCCTGCTTTCTCCTCTTTCTCTGCCTGCCTCTCTGCCTACTTGTGATCTCTCTCTCTCTGTCAAATAAATAAAGTCTTTGAAAAAAAATAAAATAAATTCAAACACATCAGTAATACTAAATATGAGTAAATTAAACATTCAACCAAAAGACAGATGTCATCAGGCTGGATTAAAAATATACAAGATCCAACAATATGCTGTCTACAGGGGGCACGCTTTTCATTCAAAGATACAAAAAGTTTGGAAGTAAAAGAAAGGAAAATGATGCACCACACAAGCAATTACCATAAAAAAGCTGGAATGGTGAAACTAACATCAAAAAACAGACTTTAGGGGGCACCTGGGTGGCTCAGTTGGTTAAATGACTGCCTTCGGCTCAGGTCATGATCTCGGAGACCCGGGATCAAGTCCCACATCAGGCTCCCTGCTTGGCGGGAAGCCTGCTTCTCCCTCTCTCACTCCCCCTGCTTGTGTTCCCTCTCTGCCTGTGTCTCTCTCTGTCAAATAAATAAAATCTTTAAAAAAAAAAAAAAACAGACTTTAGGGCACCTGGGTGGCTCAGTGGGTTAAAGCCTCTGCTTTCGGCTCAGGTTCTGATCTCAGGGTCCTTGGGATCGAGGCCTGCATCCGGCTCTCTGCTCAGCAGGGAGCCTGCTTCCTCCTCTCTCTCTGCCTGCCTGTGATCTCTCTCTCTCTCTGTGTCAAATAAATAAATAAATATTTTTTAAAAAACAGATTTTATACAAAAAAGTTACTGGAAATGAAGAGGGATATTTCATAATGATAAAAGGGTCAATCTGTCAGGAAGGTACAATTATAAAAACACACGCAACCTAACAATAAAGCCCCAAAATGCATGAAGCAATACTTGACAGAACAGACAGACTGGAAGGGAGAAATAGGCAAACAGTAGTAATTTGAAAATCCCATACTCACTTTCAATAATGGATAGAACAACTAGGCAAAAGATCAAAAGGGAATAAAATACTTGAACAACACCGAACTAGGCCTGACATTCATCTTAGAATATTCCACTGGAAAATAGCAGAATACACATTCTTCTCATGTTTACATTAATTAGTCTCTAGAATAGACCATAGGCTGGGTCATAAAGCATAGAAGGAATGAAATCATGGAAAGTATGTTTTCTGACAACAATGGAATGAAAGTAGAAATCAATAACAAAAGAAAATTTGAAAATTCATAAATATGTGGAAATTAAACAGTACTAACATTAAGAAACCTCAATAACCAATGGGTCAAAGAAGAAATCACAAGGGAAATTAGAAAACACTTTGAGAAGCACCTGGGTGGCTCAGTCAGTTAGGCATCTGCTTCGGCTCAGGTCATGATCCCAGAGTCCTGGGATTGAGCCCCATGTTGGGCTCCCTGCTCAGCAGGGGCGTCTGTTTCTCCCTCTCCCTCTGCCCCTCACCCTCGTGCTCTCTCTCTTGCTCACTCTCTCTCAAATAAATAAATAAAATCTTACTTAAAAAAAGAAGGAAAATACTTTGAGATGAGTGAAAAATGAAGAAACAACATGCCAAAACTTCTGGGATACAGCCAAAGCACTACTCAGGGAAATTTGTAGATATAAACCCCTATGTTAAAAAGAAAGATCTCAAATCAACAACCTAACCTTTCACCTTATGAAACCCCAAAAAGAAGAGCAAACTAAACCAAAAGCAAACAGAAGGAAGGATATTAAAAAGACTGTGGGGGAGAGGGGCACCTGGGTGGCTCAGTCAGTTAAGCATCTGCCTTTGGCTCAGGTCATGATCCCAGATTCCTGGGATTGAGCCCCACATCAGGCTCCTTGCTCAGTGGGGAGCCTGTTTCTCCCTTTCCTTCTATTGCCACTCCTTCTGCTTGTGCTTATGCTCTCACTCGCTCTCTCTCTCTGTGTCAAATAAATAAATAAGTAAATAATAAAATCTTTTTTAAAAGACGAGAGAGGAAATAAATGAAATAGAGAATAGGGAAAAAATAGAGAAGATAAATAAAAAAAGTTATTCTTTGAAAATATCAACAAAATTGACAAACCTTTAAGTAGCTGGACCAGAGGAAAAAAGAGACATGCAAATTATTAAAATCAGAAATGAAAGTCAAGGCATTACTGCCAGTTTTACAGAAATAAAAATGATCATATAACAGTTCAATAGCAAAAAAAAGCCCAATTTAATTGAAAAATGGGCAGAGAATCTGAATAGACATTTTTTCCAAAGAAGGCATAGCGATGGCCACCAGGTAGCACCCCCAAAAAAGATGCTCGACATCACTAATCATCAGAGAAATGCAAATCAAAACTGCAATGAAATACCGCCTCACATCTGTTAGGATGTTTTATCAAAAAGACAAGAAATAACAAGTGTTAGAATGTGGAGAATAGGAAACCTTTGTACACTCTCAGTGCAAATGGAAGTTGGTGCAGAAAACAGCATGGATGCTCCTCAAAATGAAAACAGAACTACCATTTGATCCAGCAATTCATGGGTATTCTTCTGGGTAGTAGCCAAAGAAAATTAATACACTAATTTGAATACATGTATCACATGTCCTTTACCCACTCATCCATCAGTGGACACTTAGGTTGTTCACATACACGCATGTGCACAGGAATAGTATTCAGCCATTAAAAAGAATGAAATCTTGCCATTTGCAACAATATGGATAGACGTTGAGAGCATTATGCTAAGTGAAGTAAGTCAGAGAGAGAAAGACAAATACCATATGATCTCACTTATGCATGGAATCTTAAAAAAAAACTCGGAGAACAGATTGGTGGTTGCCAAAGGAGGAGGGGGTTGGGCAAAATGGGTGAAGGGGGTCAGAAGGTAAAACTTTCCAGTTATAAAATAAATAAGTCGTGGAGATATAATTTGCAGCATGGCGACTATAGTTAATACTGTATTGCATATTTGGAAGTTCCTAAGAGAGTAGATCTTAAAAGTCCTCATCACAAAAAAAAATTTTTGTAAAGAAAAGATTATAAGAGGAATGCTATGAAGAATTATATGCCAATAAACTGCATAACCTCATGAAATGGGAAAATTCCTAGAAAGGCACAAAGAACCAAAACTGAAGACTCATGAAAAAATAGAAACTCTGCATAGATCTATAACAATTAAACAGATTGGGTTAATGATCAAAACCCTCCCACCAAAGAAAGGTGCAAGATCAGGTGGCTTCACTGGTGAATTCTACCATATGTTTAAAGAAGACTCAAAAGCAATCCTTTCAGACTCTTCCAAAAAATAGAAAAGAAAAGAATACTCCTAACAAATCTATGAGATAATTATTTCAGATTTCAAAACCTAAAACAAAGCTAAAGTAATCAAAACAGTGTGGTAGTGACATGAGGATAGATATAGATCAATGGAATAAAAACGAGAGTCCATAAATAAGCCTTCATATTTAGGGTCAGTTGATTTTTGACAAGAGTGCTAAGACAACTCAATACAGGAAAAATAGTCTTTCAGAAATCACAGAAATGATATTGAGACAACATGCAAAAGAATGAAGTTGGCTCTCTACCTCACATCACATATAAAAATTAACTCAAAATGTATCAAAGAGCTAAACGTAAGCCTAAAACTCTAAAACTCTTAGAAGAAAACATTGGTGTAAACCTTCATGACCTGGTATCAGGCAGTAGTTTCCTAGATACAACACCAAAAACATAAGCAGCAAAAGAAAGAAAAATAAATTGGACTTCATCAAAATTAAAAATTTTCTCTGCTACAAATGATATCTTCAAGTAAATGGGAAGATAACTCCTAGAATGAGAGAAAATATTTGCAAATCATATATCTGACATAGGACTTGTAGCTAGAATGTAAAAAAAACAAAACCCTTACAACTCAATAATAAAAGATGAATAATTCAATTTAAAAATGGAAAAAGGATTTGGATAAGAAGTAGATACAGGGGCGCCTGGGTGGCTCAGTCCGTTAAGCGGCTCCCTTTGGCTCTGGTTTCCCGGATGGAGCCCGCCATCAGGCTTCTCTCTCACTCCCCCTGCTTGTGTTCCCTCTTTCACTGTGTTTCTCCCTGTCAAATAAATAAATAAAATCTTTTTAAAAAATGAAGTAGATACAAAAAGATATACAGATGAGCAGCAAGGACACGAAAAGATGTTAAACTACATTAATGCAAAAACAACAACAACATTAATCCTTATAGGAATGCAAATCCAAACCACAAGATACCACTTCATACCCACTAGGATGGCTACAGTAAAAATTATAGATAATAACAAGCTGAACAAAGATGTGGAGAAATGGAAGCCACATAAATCTCCAGTGGGAATGTAAAATGGTAAAGCTGCTTTGGAAAACAGGCGGGTAGTTCTTAAAAGATTAAACGTAGAGTTACGTTATGACTCAGCAATTCTGTTCCTAGATATATTCCCAATGAAAACATATGTCCACACACAAAAAAATGTAAACAAATGTTCATACCAGCATTATTCAAATTAGCCAAAAAGTGGAACTGCCCAAATATCCATCAACTGATCAATGTATAAATAAGACATGATATATCCATATAGTGGAACATTATCTGGCAATAAACAGGAATGAAGTACCTGAAGTAAAGACCATATATTCTATGATTCCATGTGAAATGTAGACAAATTTATAAGAACAAAAAGTAAATTAATGGTTGCCTAGGGCAACATGAGGTGAGGGAATAAAAAGTGACCGCTAATGAATACTGGTTTCTTTTAGGGGAAACAAAGATACAAAATTAGTAGTGATGGTCCCATAGCGCTGCGAATATACCGAAGACATTGACTTGTACATTGAGGGGGTGACTCATAGGGTATGTAGATTATATCTCAATAAAGCGGGGAGGGGAGTAGATTGATTGATTGATTGATTGATTGATTGATTGATTTGAGAGAGAGAAAGAGACTGCAAGAGAGAGCACAAGAGGGGAGGAGAGGGAGAAGCAGGCTCCGCGCTGAGCAGCAAGTCAGATGCAGGGGCTGAGCCCTGAGCCCAAGGTAGACACTTAATGACTGAGCCACCCAGGCACCCCTCAATAAAGCTGTGCTTTGAAAAGATAATGGTGGCTTGAACTAGTGTGGTATCGGTGTAGATTATGAGATTATGGATGTCTATACATTTTGAGGGTAGAGTAAGGACGATTTGCTGCCATATCATGAGTGTTGTGAGAAGAAGCAAGGACTCAAAAATATTGCACCTGAAATTGTGCCTCCCACAGTTAGAGTTCTGTTTGGACATGTTGAATTGCAGTAGGTCAAAGGAATAGATAGATAGGTAGATGATAGATAGATAGATAGATAGATAGATAGATAGATAGCATTTGTGTGTGTGTCAGTCATCTGTGTGTAGTACATACACACAGTATTTGTGTGTGTGTGTGTATGTGTGTGTTTGTGTGTGTACACAAAGCATATACAATGGTAAATCCAGACAGTGAGTTGAACTAGCATTGCAAAATTGGGTGTTAATATATAGATAGAATTTAAAACCATGAGAATGGATGAGATCACCAAGAGAGTGTGGATAGCTAGAAAAGAGAAGGGGTTTAAGGCCTGGCCCCCAGGGACAGTCCCAAATGGCATTGTTGGGGAAATGAGAAAGAATGAGTAAAGACAACTGAGAGAGAATAACCAGTGAGGTAAGAGGAAAATCAAAAGTTGTGTGCTTTCCTGGAAGCAAAGTAAAGACAGTGTTTTAAGGAGAAGGTGGTGATCAACTGTGTCATATGATGCTGACAAACCAAGGGAGATGAGGACTGAGATTTGATTGTTGGGGTTAGCAACCATGCAGTCATGGGTCACCTTGCCAAGAGCAGTTTTGATGGAGCTAAGGGGAAAAGTCTGATTGGAGTACATTTCAGAGAGAATGTAGAAAGATAAGTCTCATTTCTATACACCAACAACAAGAACCAAAAATGCCATTTTAAAAAGATACTACAGCAAGAAAAATAGATGTTCTCTATGAAGAAAAATCTAATAAGAGATGTGCCAGAGATCCTTTATGGAGGAAATTATAAAACTATTGAAATGCAGAGCTGTGTCCTGTTCACAAGCAGGGCTACTCAATATTGTAAAGATATCCTTTCTCCCTGAATCAGCCGTAATCAGTGTTATTCCAGCCAAAATCCCAATAGGGTTTTTCATGGAATTGGACGAGCCAGTTCTGAAATTTATATAGGAGTGCAAAGACAAAGCCAAGGCGTTCTTGAAGAGTGCACAGTAGGAAAACTTATTCTGTTGGATATTGAGATTTCTAATACAGCTATAGTACGTAAAATAGTGTAATATTATGGCAGAGGTTTGACAAATAGTCCAAGAGAACAGGATAGAAAACTCAAAAATAGGCCTATGCCTATTTGGAAATTTGATGTATGACAGGTAGCATTGCAGATCAGCAGGAGGAAGGAATAACTCTTTAATAACTGATACTGGCAAAATTGGTTATCCACAAAGAAATAATAAAATTAGATTTCCACCTCACGTCAAACACAAAAATCAATTCTGAGTGCATGAAATACTTTACACTTTTAGAAGAAAATATACTTTGGGGGTTGTTATGATGAAGGAAACGATGCTAAAGGCATTTGGTCCCCAGGGTCCAGGGATGCTAAGTGTCCTGCAGTGTGAGAGGCAGCCCCACATAAGCATGCCCTGTCTACCAGTTACCTCCGCACTTACAAAGAAACACAAATAGAGAAAAATTTCTCCTTAATACCCATCACCGGCGAAGTGTTGTAATGAGCACTGGATGTTATACGCAAACAATGGCTCATGGAACACTATGTCAAAACCTAATGATGTACTGTATGGTGACTAGCATAATACCATAAAAAAATGAATATAAAAATAATATTATAAGCCATTGGGGGGAAAAAAGAAAAATGTCTCTGTGATCTTGGAGTGGGGGAATTTCTCGAAAGAAATGTAAAAAGCACCAACCCTAAGGAAAAGAGTAATAAATTTAATTACACTAAAATGAAGGGCCTCTGTTTACCAAAAATCATAAGGTGGAAAGACAAGTCACAAAGTAGAAGAACATACTCAGCACTCGTATAACTGGCAATGTATTAATAGATGAAATACACAGACTTTATGTACCAATACAGAGAAAAGAAAATCCAGGAAAAAAAGTGGGCAAAACTCTGTGAACAAGCTTTTCGCAGAAGAGGAAATCATTCCGAAAAGATGCTCACTTCATTAGTATTCGAGGAAATGCAAATTAAAACCACAATGAATGACCCGAAGAAAACCAAAACAAAATCCCATTTTAACCCACCAGGTTGAGAAAAATGACATAAATTAAAAATACGAAGCATTAGGGAGGATGTGGAGCACTTTGTGAAAAGGTGGAACACTTATACTTCTGGCAGGAGTATGTGTTGGGCAGGCAATCTGGGAAACAACGTGGCATTAGCTAACAAATTTGAACATGCATATAATTTACAACTCCTTGATTCCACTCCCAGAAACTTGGGCAAGTGTATTATAAAGAAAGTTTCGAGGGGCGCCTGGGTGGCTCAGTCGGTTGGACGACTGCCTTTGGCTCAGGTCATGATCCCGGAGACCCGGGATCGAGTCCCACATCTGGCTCCCTGCTCGGCAGGAAGCCTGCTTCTCCCTCTCTCACTCCCCCTGCTTGTGTTCCCTCTCTGGCTGTGTTTCTGTCTGTCAAATAAATAAAATCTTAAAAAAAAAAAAAAGAAAAAAAGAAAGTTTCGAGCCACACTGTTCAGTGTAGCAAAAAAATAACTAGAAACAACAGATGTTCATCAGCAGCAGTGTGTCTCTGTTGTGGTAGACTTACACAGCGAAGTACTAGGCATCAGTGACAATGAATGAACCACAGCAGCACATTACAATGTGAAAGGTTCTCCGACACAATTTTGAATAAAAGCAAAATTGCAGAATACCCACAGTTACAGTTCAAAAGCAAGGAGAATTCAAGAGTATTTGTTTAGGCTCCTTGTATATGTGGGAAGACTACAAAGAAATGCAAGGAAGTGACTTTTTTTAGTAATTCATATACGAGATGGTAGAGTCTTTTAATTTTTTTTCTTTAAGAATTTATTTATTTATCTGTGAGAGAGCAAGCACAAACAAGGGAAGCAGCAGGCAGAGGGAGAGGCAGGCTCCCCGCAGAGCAAGGAGCCCGATGCGGGACTCGATCCTACGACCCTGGGACTATGACCTGAGCTGAAGGGAGATGCTTAAGCCACTGAGCCACCCAGGCATCCCAGGGAGTGACTTTTAAAAAGTCGTGATGGTGGGTACCTCTGGGAGAAGACTAGGTAGGGTGGTGGGCGGGAGAGAAGCCGGTAGGGAGCTGCAATGGGACTTGGTACTAGTCTGTTCAGGTGGATGGATGGTGGGTTCACAGGTGTTTATTCTATTATTATGCTTCATAATTTATGTATTATTGTTCATGTAGAAATAGCATACAGATATGATTTACATATATTAAGAATTTGTGAAATTGCATCATTTCTTTAAATGAAGACTGGAGAAGAACTCTCTCCTGAAACTTTCAGGCTGGGACCTGTAAAAGAGAAAAAGACTCTCTTGTAAGCAGCCGCATCTGTTCACAGCTCCAGTGTTGCCTTGTTGTCTCCCCAGTCTTCTCTTGCTGCCAGGCCATGGAGCGAAAGGCAGGCTGCAAACAGGAGTATGGCTCTTGCACCATTAGGTCAGGAATATAGGAATAAGCACTCATTCTGTTACGACCAAGACTGTGCTTCGCCACCGAGCCTGCCGACATCGTCATGAGATATCAATGGAAATAGCCGAGAACAAAACACAGACTTCGCCCCAGTGGGTACATTTGGGGTCTCTGGAAGTGGGCTGCTGGGAGGGTGGACAGAAAACACGGGGCTAGTGAAAGAGAGGCCACTGCTTTCAAAAGGCATCCCCAGTAGCTCGTGTGACCCTGGGCGATTCACTTCCCTGCTTGAGGCTCACATTCCTTTCCAGTCCCCTTCCGGGTCTGACTAGGATACACTTTCAGGTCGCTGCCCTGCCAAACACCCAAAGATTGCGATTGTGAGTCCACTTGAGGGGAAAATGGTTTGCATATCTACACTCCTAGTCTCCAAGCTGCTGAATAATTAAGCTCCTCTCTATGGATCAGCGCTGTCTAAAGTATTGCTGAATTGGCTCTCTTCGTAGTGTGGAAAAAACGAACCAACGTGCATCCACAATTGGCCATTCTGCAGTAAGAAACTCCCATGTACACGATTAGCCTTGAGAATATAAATAGAAGTAGAAGCCAAGTGTCCCCAAGCCTTCGTAGCCCATCCTCCCTCCTCCAGACTACCTCTGATTATACAGGGTTTTATCTCTTTCTACGTAAGCCTCCCTTAGGCGTCCTCCCTCCTGCGCCTGTTGGGAGAGAAAAAAAAATGTCTCTGTCAAGTTTTCCCCACAGAAACTCCCTTACCTCTACATCTTGTTCTGCTTTAAACAGTCACTATCTCTACTGAGAGAGACTTGCATAAGCCAAATGAGCTTTGTGGTTTGGGGAATAGACCGGGGGTTAAATTAAAGAGACAGCTGTCTATACAACTGGCTAGAATGAGCCCAGGGTTGGGCAGCATTAGGGCCAGCTGCTTCTCGCTCCGTATTCCTTCCCACTGTCTCCCTTCCAGCCCTCTTCTGAGCTGCAAACCTCTCTGGGCTCCTGGGAAGTTGCAAGTAGTGAGCTGGGGCTCAGGTCCCCTAACTTCCTCTGT
Organism: Spilogale gracilis; assembly: GCA_004023965.1. Lineage (NCBI taxonomy): Eukaryota > Metazoa > Chordata > Mammalia > Carnivora > Mephitidae > Spilogale > Spilogale gracilis. Next base: position 10,236 of record PITA01013246.1, read on the forward strand.
CATAACTTCCTTTGGCCGAAAGATTTTTAAGTCTCAAGTTGGGAACTGGAAAGGAAATGGAAAACGTACAAGCTACTTTTTCCTCCCTTGAAATGATCACCATCTCCGTCTTCAAAATCTTCCAGGCTTGTTGAAGCAGTATTTTGCTCTTAGCCCTTTTTCTCCCCCTTGAGCTGTAGTTTTTGTTTTGTTTTGTTTTGTTTTTCTTAGCAGTGCTTTTGTGGAACGGCTTTTCTAAAGGAAAGAGAGGCTATGTGTTACTCAAAGATGAACAAAGATTACCAAGGGTGGCTGCAGTCCGGTCCCCCAAGCGCTCCCACAATTTGCACCCCCTTCCCCATTTTAGGGTGAAAATGATCAGGGGCAAGAAGAGGAGAGGATTTATGTGAATAAATAAGATACTGTCTTCCAGCCAAAGCGACATTCAGATTCTCAGCTGGCAAAGATTTCTTGAGCCTGATCTGCAGGGGAAGCATGAGCAAACTGCTAAATGGAATGCAAAGAGAACCCCAAGCTTAATCTCCGTTCCAGTCTACAGAGGAGTCTCAGAGCAGTACTATTCCTGGAAGGCAAAGGGCTTACCCGCACCCTGCCCCACCCCCAGCGTGAGAAATCCAGAGCCTCCTTGACTGTGCCAGCACCGTGGCTCTTATTTCTGCAGTCCAGTTGCTTTGGTGAAATAGGAGTGTTCAGTGCCTAGCCATGAAAGAACCACTCTGAAAGCAGTTTATAAACTGTAAAGTACTGGGGCTATGGGGTGGGGGTCAGGTGGCCCTGTCACTCACCCATTTTTGTTGTAGACTGCACTCCTTCAGTTGTCTTTTCTCATTATCTGACAAAAACCACAGAATGTTGTGGTGAGAGGGTAGGCCCTGCATATCGTCAGTCATGCCCAAGTCCCAAAGAATAGAAGCAGGAATCGGCCTTCCTTTCGGATTTCCCAGTCTATGCATGGAGAGCATTTGCCAGTCAGCAACCTCACAGAGATGTCACAAAATGGTCAAGAAATGACCCTAAGAGAGTTTGGGGGGTGGGCAGAGAGGGAGAGCTGTAAAGCCTTTTTGAAGGACAGACTCAATTTCCACGTGTTCTTATGACTTCTGCATTGGAGTAGAAGCCCTGCCATTTATACAGCCTTTGGTTGGGATGTCAGGTATCTGGTGACTCCTTATGACTCTATAGCCTGCAGTGACCGGCTCAGCCACTTTGCATCCTTGGACCGGATTAAAGGATATCCACCTCTGGCTAGCACCTCACCCAGGCTCCATTGTTAACAAACAAAAGGACTTGAGATTTGTGATATATTAAATTCGAAAACAAGAACTTTGTCTTCCCATTCACCCATCTGCCCGTTGCTTATTTTGAGCATGTACTTAACAGCACTTTCCAGAACAGAGCAATGCCTACGTAGCAACAAAGATGGCTCTAATACCGGGACATGGGGGAGGGGTGGAGGAACTTTGCACTCCTTCCCTCCCCATCCTCCTTTTTCCAGAGCCCATCCAGCTGACAGGTGCCAGAAGGGAAGAAACGTTAGCAAATGTTAGTTTCCAGTCCCAAAGAAGCTGTCCCAAAAGGGAGACAGAACAAGGCAGCTCGTAAAATCCTTCAACTGAGGGATGTAGCGAGACCTATCTAATTACATAAGATTAGAAACGGTTCGACTTGTTGAGAATGTGCTGCATGTGGAATGAAATGAAATGACACTTCTTGCACCGTGTAATGATACTATATTGGGAGGAAAGTACAAAGGGGTTTGTTCACGCTATCAGTAACAATAGTGTTTCTCATCCAACATTGTCGACACATCTGGCTTTAATATGGTGGTCTAAGTGAAGTAAATTAACTTTTTACCACTGTTCTGGCCCTCCTTTTCCTTCTTCACTGTACAGTTCTGCTTGTGTTGGCATTGTCCTTCTCTCACCCATCCCTCCCCAAACTAACAGATAGAGGAGGGTGGCGCTGTGGAACTTTGCTTATCTCTGGACTCTTGATTGTTTTGCTGTTCAAATAGCACTAATGATGATTGGAAAGTCAGACTACTCCTATTTGTGCCAGCTAAATTCAACAGATTTTAGCTTTGTCCTTCTACCCAATTTGTTAAACTACTTACACTGAATATGAATTCCCTAAGTGATTGATGAGTCAAAAAAAAAAAATCCTGATTTCGAAAATCAGGGAAGGATCGTCTCAATCACTCTTCACTAACATGCTCAGGGAATCTGGTGTCTGCCTAACTGGTTTCCAGCTCACAAGGGAATAACTGACCAGTCTGTACCTACGTTGGCCAAAAAAAAAAGTATTTGGTCTTTACGTACTGAAAGTCTATGAGATAGATGTGTTTCCCGTGAATGTAAAACTTTTAAGGTACAAAATGAGTTTTCTTCTACACGTCCCCTGTCAGAAGAGTAAAAGGGTTTTACTCTCCCACAACCAGAGAAACATAGCAGGATTTTGCAAATGGCTATGGTTAGAAGCCAAAGCTGTGTGTGTGTGTGTGTGTGTGTGTGTGTGTGTGTGTGTGTGTGTGTGTATCTTAGTGCCGTAATACAAAACAAATGTTCCTGTTTACCCATCTTTTTACCTTCTTTAAGTCTGTGCCTCACAAATCTCCACAAACACCAGAATTTGGAACTCTAAGCTGGTAGGGATTGTCTACTGTGATTATGAAGTACAATTCAAATTGTGCTCGGTCTTGACTTCTTTTTAGGACTTTTTCATGTGTTCTGAATTCTCTCTGGACTACAGCTTGTGGTTGGAAGGTGAGGGGCATGAATGACCTACAGGTCTTCTGAAAGGTGCAGTCCTTTCAGGGGCCTTTTAATGTATTTGTCTTGTCTGAAAACAATCCAACAGGCCTTAACCCCAAGAAATAACAAATAATGGGGCATCTTATGCCCTCTGGAAAGCCAGCGGGGGTGACGGTTGGGGGCACATGTACCATTCGGTGCTTGGAACATCACCATGATGTCTGTCTAGGTACAGCTGGTGCTTGCTGTTTGGTGCCATGAAGGGCCTAGCACGACTCTTACTACAAAGTCAGCAGACCTTCATTAAGTGCATGCTGTGTGCACAGTCTTGTTAGGATTCTAGAACATTCTCTGTAATGTGTTACTAGATCTATTTTTCGAAGTGGTCAGGGAATTTCACTGATAATGTACTGACTACTGCTACATATGGGCATGATACTAGAAATACCAAGATGGATCAGAGGTACTTCCTGACTTACGGAGCTCAGAGTAAAGTGTGAGAAAGAAAAATAATTACAATGGAGTGTGAGAGTAGAGGTTCCCTGTGAAGACCTTTGTGAGTGTAAGGAAAAGAAGGACTAATTCTCTCAGGAGGGCATCAGGAAGGCTCACAGAGGAGATGATATTTGAGCCGTATCTTAAAGGATGGGTAAGATTTCACCAGGCAGACAGGAGAGAAGGAAAGAGAATTCCAAGCAGAGGGAACAGCATGTGCAAAAGCTCCTTAAAACGTGTTGGAAAGTTCTTTTTACTGTCACTTGAGAGGACAAATATAAGTTGTACTGACGTTGAGTTTGGATTTTTTTCTCATGATTACATTGCCATTTTTAAATATAGGGCATGATATTTTAAGGCAATGACGAGAAAGGACTTGATAGGTCTGAAAGTTCTCCTTATTAAGCTGTGATGCTTATCTAGTATCTTGCACATAGCAGGCTCTCCATAAATGCTTGCTGAATGATGAATCCCGTATCTCTTTCCATTTATAAATTACTCCTCTATCAAGGATCAGTTTACAAAGCAAAACTTCTCCCATGGCTTAGGAAGCGTTGTTCACAGTTCTGCTCTCTGTCACCCCAGCCTCCCCAACTCTCGAGAAGTATTTCTCTGCACCTGGATCTTAATTCTGTTTACAAGAAGCAGGGACAACTGCCCTTGCTACGAATCCTCAGGAATAGAGCTTTCTATTTGAAAGGGCTCTATGTAATTGAAAGCCCACGAAGTGCCATTTGAACAGGCTAGTCCTCGTGTTGGTGACATAGGAGTTGGTGTCCCAGGAACTTCAGTGATACTGGCTAATATGGACGAGTACACCTCACATTTTTAAATTTCATAGTGGAACCTGGGTGCCTGGGTGGCTCAGTTGGTTGAGCGACTGCCTTTGGCTCAGGTCATGATCATGGAGTCCCGGGCTTGAGCCCCGAGTCGGGCTCCCGGCTCAGCAGGGAGTCTGCTTCTCCCTCTGACCCTGCCCCCTCTCAGGCTCTCTATCTCATTCTCTTTCAAATAAATAAATAAAATCTTTAAAAAATAAATAAATTTTATGGCGGTACCTAAATGTGGTCAATCAAACCCTTTCTATGGCAATAATGAAGATGTGAGCTGTCCGCACTGAGCAGCCTTGACAGCGTGACATGGTCCTGCCCATTCTTTTTTGGTTAAAAAAGAGAAGATAAATTTTTACTGCTTTTATAAATTACGCAGTAACCTTGAATTTTTGCCTTGAAAGTCACTAGGGAATAACAGATGACAGAGAATGTAGGTCGACACAAACCATTTACAAATTATACACAAATACACTTGTAACCCTTGGGTTGGGTTTTCAGATCCCATCTCTGGGGAGATTCCCACCAGGGACTCTTGTTTCATTGTGAATCTGACGCGTATCAGAAACATACTTGTTCAGTTGCAAACAGCGGCAGCTACGTGACTGGTGCTCTCCGGCCTAATCTCTGAAGCTACAGTTTTCTGAAGGCCACGACACCAGGCCACGGCCCCTGCCCTCTGCACCGGGTAAATTCTTTCTACAGATAGTTGAGGAATGCCTCTTAGAGCCAGGCACAGCAGTAAGTTCTAAGGATATACAGAACTAAAGAAGACAGCCACCAGGGTACCCTCAGCCGAGCGAAATGGCTCATATTCTTTTTGAGGTCCAGGTCCCTTTTAAAACTCTGATTCCAACTGCCCTTAGATTACTTCAAATAATAGGATGGCAGCTTTCTTTCTCCCCCAAGAAAGGCAAGGACTTTTGTCCCTGATGAACCGGGTCTTGTGAAATCCAGTGTAAGAAGTTCTTCTTTCTAGCTGTTAACCTTTATCCTCTTTCAGAGCCTGTAGCACCAGAGAAAGAACATGGGCTTTTGAGCCAAACAGTTTGCGATTCTGATCTTCCAAACAGCAGTGGGACCTTGGGTAATTTACCCAGTCTCTCAGAAGCTCAGTTTCCTCATGCCTAGAACAGTGATCCTCATATGCACTTTGCAGGGTGGTTATGAAGATCGAATGAGTCCATGTGTATGAAGCTCCTTACACAAGGTCAGTGCTCTAGTCAGCATTAGTAAGTGACAGTGCGAGATTTTGAACCCGGGTCGTTCAGACGCAAAAAAACCCTCATCTCTCTGCTTCCTCACGAAGGATCTGAAAATGGTAGATTTTATTATAAAAAGACACACCAAAACTCCGTAAGTGAGGGAAGAAACACACCACAGCTGAAGAGACAAAAGGATAGAAAGGAGGAAACATCCTAATTTGTTTAGAGACACTTGGGACGTCTGTGACAAAGCCAACACCAACTCCAGAGTCTCGGTAGCCTTTTCTAGCTATAAACACTCAGCAGGTCTCCCTGGCCGTCACCTCCGTCCTCATATAAGCATGTACTGACTAGCACTGTGTGCCCAATGCGATCGTAGATGCTTCTGGTGATTTGGAGGACATGGTCCGTGACTTATAGGAACTTTTAGCCTAGTGGAGAGACAGAAGCTGGACTCAAAAAACAATTAGAGGGGCGCCTGGGTGGCTCAGATGCTTAAGCCTCTGCCTTCAGCTTAGGTCGTGATCTCAGGGTCCTAGGATCGAGTCCCACATCAGGCTCTCTGCTCAACAGGGAGCATGCTTCCCCCTCGTTCTCTGCCTGCCTCTCTGCCTATTTGTGATCTCTCTCTCTCTCTCTGTCAAATAAATAAAATCTGAAAAAGAAAACAGAGAAAAATTACACAAGACGGTACATAAACAAGGACAAATGCCAAAGCCAGAACCAAGTGTATTAGTAAGTTTGGGTTGCCGTAACAAAATAACATAAACTGGGTAGCTTAAACAACAGAAATTTATTTTCTCACAGTTCTGGAGGCTAGAAGTCTAAGATTGAGATGCCAGCATAATCAGTTTTCTGGCGAAGGCTCTCTTCCTGACTAGTCTAGAGCTGCCTTCTTTCTCTGTCCTCACATGGGAAGGAATGAGAGAGAGAGAACAAGCTCACGGATGTCTCTTCTTAGAAGGTTACTAATCCCATCATGAGGATCCCACCTTCATGACCTCATCTAAACCTAAGTATCTTATGAAGACCCCCCCCCATCTCCAAATACAGTCACACTGCATGTTAGGGTTCCAACATACTGAATTTGGAGGAGGACACACCTCAGTCCCTAGTGCTCTCCAAGTGTTATGACCATGGGAAGATGATTTTTCTTTGCTTAATTAAAATTTTTTACTGACACTACTAACATTTTTAAATACGGAATACAGAATATAGTCATTGAAGCTTTCTGGGGGGAAACAGGTTGTCAATTGTATTCTAGTCACCATAGTGTCGCCGCTATGGTTCATACCCACATCGGCTCTCACCTGGACCATTGCAATAGTCTCATTCACTCACTCATTCATACAAGTAATGTGTGCCTCCTCTGTGCCACACACTCAGGAATCCAGTGACTGAAAAGGTTGGCGTGAATCCTGCACCTAAGTGCTTCCGTTTTAGTCAGAGGACAATGTTAAACAACTCACTTACCAAATTAATTATTTAAATCCAACCAAGACGAGTTGCTACCAAGTAGCAGTAGAGGAAGTCGAAAGCACATGACATGGAAGGTTGCCCCAATCTGGGGAAGCAGCAGGCCGACTGCAGTGGAATCCAAGCTAAGTTCTGAAGGCCAAGTGGAGGCAACTAGGTACATAGAGAGTCTAGAAGAGCTTTCCTGGCTGAGGAAGCACCCTGTGTGGAGGCCCCAGGTGAGAATAAAGCCTTGCTCCTTCGAAGGGCTGGAGCCGGGAAATGGAGGGTGAGGTTGGAAAGGGAGCCATGAGGCCAGTTATTACAAGACCTCATAGGCCATGGCAAGGATGTGGGCTTCCAGGCACCAAGTAATGGGCGACTAGGGAAGGGTTTTAAGCAAGGAAAAACCACAGTTAGGTATGCGCGTGATACGTGTGTGTGCACATGTGTGGGGATTCATCTGTTCTGGCTGTGGTAGCAAACTGTCACAGGCCAGGAGGTTTAAACAACAGAATTTATTTTCTCACAGCTCTGGAAGCCAGTTGTCCCAAATCGAGATCCGGCAGTGTCAGTCTCTAGTAAGAGCTCTCTTACTGGCTTCCAGACGGTCATTTTCTTACATTGTTCTCACATAGCCTTTCCTCAGTACATGAACACAGAGGGCAAAGAAAGAAGAGAGAGAGAAAGAAGAGAGAGAGAGAGAGAGAGAGAGAGAGAGAGAGAGAGAGATGCCATGTAGACAAGCTCAGATGTCTCTTCTTATAGGGACAGTAATCCTATGGGATGACAGCTCTACCCTTATGACCTTATTTAATGTTAATTAATTCCTTATTCTAAATATAGTCACGTAGGGGTTGTGGATTTTTTTTAAGATTTTATTTATTTATTTGACAGAGAGAAACACAGCGAGAGAGGGAACACAAGCAGAGGGACTGAGAGAGGGAGAAGCAGGCTTCCCGCTGAGCAGGGAGCCCAATGTGGGGCTCGATCCTGGGTCTCCAGGATCATGACCTGAGCCGAAGGCAGTCGCTTAACCAACTGAGCCACCCAGGCGCCCCGAGGGGTTATGGATTTAACATGAATTTAAGAGGGACACAATCCAGTCCCTAACGTGTGTAGGATGTGTGTGTAGGATGTGTGTGTGTGTGTGTGTGTGTGTGTGTGTGTGTGTTTAATCACTCTGGCATTTGCATAGACAATCGATTATTTTTTTTAGACAATAGATTAGAGAAAAGTACTCCAGTGGTAATAGAGTGACCAAATAGGATGCTATTGCAGTAATCTAGATTTCAAATGCACCTTGAGGGTAGAACCAACAAGGCATATTGATAGATTACATGTAGGGGTGAAAAAGAGGGAAGTGTCATGGAGGACCTCAAGGTTCTTTCTTAGGCAACTGGATGAATGGTTGATTGAAAAAGGGAACACTGGAGGAGGAGGTAGGGGTTGGGGATGTGGCTATGAGGGCAGTTCAACTGGTTTCCCTCCCTCAAGGTTTTCCATCCATAATCTATCCTTCATATCAGTTATTTTTGAGCAATGCAACTGTAATCACTCTACCCCCTGCTTCATGTGCGTGCACGCACACACACACACACACACACACACACACACACACACACACACACAACTTCCCGGAGCTTACAGGTCTAAAATTCTTAGCAGAGTATACAGTATCCTTCTAGACTGGGCCCTAATCTATTTTTCCCACTATACCTGCCCTACCTCTTGAACCATGGTTCGAGCCATACCCTTGACTAAGATAGCCCTTCTACCAAGAATCCTTCCTCCCACGTGGCTGTCTGATGAAATCCTACTCTTCCTTCAAGCACCAATTCCTGTGTCACCCGTGAAGTCCTCCCTGGCCACCCCTCCCCTCCATGGTCACTTCTTTTTCTAAGAACCTGACACACAGACTTATCTGAGACCTTATCATACTGCACTGTGAGGCATTTCCTCATCTAGTTCCCCAGCTAAACTAAATGCAAGGATGAAAACTGTGTTTGACACTTCTGTCCATCCCCAGTTCCTACCACAATGCCTGGAAACAAGTGGAGACAGGTAGTGAGATATAACGATGCTAATAGTAGCGAACACTCATAGAGTGATTACCAAGTATCTGGCACTGTTCTAAGTGCTTTAGATGCTCAAGAGTTGTCTCCCCAACAATTCAGTTATTATCCCCATTTCACAGATGGCTTGGCCATGTTGGCCGAATGAATCAGTGGCAGCACCAAGACTGAAATCCAAGCAGGCTGACTCTGGAATCCGAGTTCTTCACCACTGCACTGCCCAGCCTCCCAATGTTTTTTTGCTGTGCAAATGACTGGCTGTTGCTCTTGAGACTCTCCAGCAGGGGAGTCTTCATCTCTCCACCCCACTGTTTTCTTCTCTGTTATTTACCGGGAGCCTGGGATCTGCTTTGATGAGGACCTCAAGGAGTGGGGAGCTGGGGGAGCTACTCTACTAAAATCAGAGGCTATAGCAAGAAGAGAACTACAGAACTATCCCCTCCCCACCGTCCTTCCCTTTTATCCTACCACCCCACTCCTCAAGCACCAGATACCTGTTTACTTCTGCCTTCGAAAGAAGCAAAGGCTTGCCCTCTTTCCTCCCAGTCTCATTTTTCTACCCTGTTTGGCCGCCAGCTCCTCCCTGCCCAGCCTTTCGTAGTCCAGGAACTAGGCGTAGCTAACTCCTGCAAATTCCACTCCACACACACGCTCAAATTGAGTGTGTGCCCTGCAAGGCCCCAGCCAGGCCTATCTCACTTTGCTCCGCCTGATATTTTGTTTTGTTTAGCTTTGTTTTTAAGGAGGAGTGGAATTTTGGTTTTGATTCCCTCAAGAGAGAGGGGTCCCTGCTGTTTTCCTTTGAGCCAGCACTAGCTTCGCTCCAGAATGAAGCCTTCGCCGCCACCCCCAGACTAACAGCAAATGCAAAGACAAGGTGGCAGGGGGTGTAATAACTGCACAGTTGTGTTCCTTCTCTCACTTTGGGTTTCCTCAGCATTTAGGTACTTAGTTTTGTGCTGTTTTGTTTAGTTTTTGAGAATTTTTAGGAGGGTGAAGGGTAAAAGCATGAAGCCAGATACACCCACCACTTGATAATCGCCTGACCCAGGGAAGTTATTTAACCCTTCTGTGCTTCGATTTCCTCATCTGTAAGATGGAGCTAATAGAGTACCTACTTCATACGGTGCTTATAAGGATTTAATGAATCAACCAATGTGAAACATCTACAACTGTACCAGGCACATAGTAAGTGCCCAGTAAACATTAGCTGATAATATTTTTTAAATACAGTATCGTTGGTGCCTGGGTAGCTCATTCAGTTGGGTGTCTGCCTTCGGCTTGGGTCATGATCCCAAGGTCCTGGGATTGAGCCCCATGTCGGGCTCCCTGCTTGGCAGGGAGTCTGCTTCTCTCTCTGCCCCTTCACCCCCACTCATGCGCTCTCTATTTCTGTCTCTCTGCTCTCCCTCTCAAATACATAAATATCTTAAAAATAAATAAGCAAACGAATACGGTATAGTGACAGAGAAGAATATAACAAATGCACATGTCCATTTAATTCAGAATTAAAACTGGTTAAGATTTTATCTTAGCTTTCTGTTTTTTCTTAAAAATAAATTATTATAGATAAGTTGAATGTTCTGTGACCCTCATCCCCAGTCCTCTTCTGCTCCCAACTCCCCAAAGGCAGCCATTGTCATGAATTTGATGTGTATCTTTCCAGCCCACTTTCACAGTAATCAGAAATAAGATTTGGTATAGGAAAGGGAGGTGACTTGGTTGGATGATGATGGTTATTATTATTATTTACACAAGTGGCATTGTAATATTCATACTTTGTGACTTGCTTTTTTCATTCGATGTTGTTTTTGAGATCTATCCGTATAGCTCGAGTTCAGTCAGTCCATTTAACTGCTCTATAGTATCCATAGATAGAGATAACCATAATATCTGTAACATGAATATCATGTTTTATTTATCCATTCACATCTGTATGGACATTTGGATCAGGGTTTTTTGCCACTGAATTCAGTCAGTTGCAGTGAACATTCTTGTACTTGTCTCCTCTGGCACATGTGCAAGTTTCTGTAGAGCATAGAGCTGCAAATGTAATTTCTGGGTCATAGGGTCTGTCCATTTTCAATTTCTCTAGACACTGCAGTGATTACAGTGAGTAAGAGCACAACCTGGGGTCCGACAAATCTAGACTCAGCTCCCAGCTCTCTTACTTCCTAAGTTGTGTGACTCTGAGCAATTTTTTATGCCTCAGTCTCCCTATCTGTAAAATGAAGACAATAGTATATACCTATTAAAGTTGTTGTGTGCATTAAATGCAATAAAGCATGTAAGGTACTTTAGTGACTAAAACATGGTAAGCTATTATTCTTTCTTACTATATTTTATGACATGTTTCCGCCCACAAATGTGAGAGTAGACCTTTTGTGAAGTACAGATATGTGAATAGAAAAAGTACTAAAAGCATATTCATCAAAATGTTAACTAGTATTAGAAATATAAGTGACCTTTGTTGTGTTTTGGTGTTTTTTATCATTTTCAAGTTTCCTACAAATGAAAAGTATTACCTTTGTATTAGAAAGCAAAATCACAGTAAACGCAATTTTTTAATTAAAAAGAATAGAAAGGAATTGAGTTAAAAAAAAAAAAAATCCCGTCTGGTGGGCAGGTTCACTACAAGAATAGTGAAAGAAATCTTAAGAAGTAGCTTTATCAAAGTTTAGAAACAATGTAAATGCTTACCAGTAGATGATTGGTTAAATACAACACATTGTAGAAGGACCTGCGGGACAATATGGTGAAATGAAAAGGGCAAGTACAAAACACTAAGTAGCGTGTTACCATACTGTGTTAAATTGCATTTTTATGCTTATGTATGCAGTCTACCTCCTGAAGGAGTCAGGAACATGCTGGTAAGGGAACTGGGTGTCTAGGGCATGTCAGAGATTATTCTTCTACTAAATATCCTTTTCCATCTTTGGAATTTTGTAGTGTGTGTATCTATTACTTACTTCAATTTTTAAAATAAAATGCTTCTGAAGTAGCTTATGCTAGAATTTACTGGGGTTTTTGCAGTTATTGTCAACATCGCAACTGCCTTTAGTCTAGCTTCCAAAGTTAAGGGATGAAAATGCTAGATCAGGGCACCTGGCTGGAGAGCCTGTACTCAACACCAGCTGGGCTGCTGTCCTGCCCCCAGTGCAAACCTCATCCGAAGTTAATCAGGCACAGAAGGGTGGAAAGTGGTTCCAGAAGGGCGTAACAGCCCAAGGAGAGGAATGGGAGTGTGTGTGTGTGTGTGTGTGTGTGTGTGTGTGTGTGTGTGTGTGTACAAAAAAATATGTGAAAAACTGTAAGATGGAAGATGGTAAGAGAAGTAGCTAAGAAGGTATGGTGGGGCCAAGCTCCTTAACCGACATTTTATGAGTCACGCTAAGGAGCTCAGGCATAAAAGATGAAGTGTCACTAAAACGTTTACAGTAAGGAAGTGACAAGATCCAATTTGTATTTTTGAGAGTTTACATGGGGCTAATGTACAAAGGACGGCTCAGACTCTGATAACAGATTGATAAAGGCCTGAATTTAAAAGGTGAGCTAGGATTTGAACCCAGGCCTGCCTGATTCCAAAGACCAAATGTTATTTCTCCATATAACACACTGCCTGAAGAAATGAACCATTGGGTTCCTTTGTACCAACTTTCACAACACTATCACCGGAAGCAAATATACATTTCATTTACATTGAGATATAAAGGGAAAGAGCACTTCATAATAAATCCTGTGGGTTCACAAAAGCAATTCCTCTTAAAGAAAGAAACCTTGAAATACATGCTGTCACCTTTCTGGTTTGGCTACTCATTAAGTACTCTTGCTTGCAACATCTTGGGGAAACAGGAAGTTTCCATCCTTCCTTGCTCTTTAAATATTTTGCTTTACTATTAGTATAAATTTCCTAGGATAGTTTACACTTCAGATACTGAAAATTAAAGAAGAGTATCATCCATGAATTCCCAGTTTCAGAAAACAATAGAATATGAATAACACTAACATTGTAATTAACATATTTTAATTTTTGATTATTCAAAAGGCAATTCATGAGTTGGGTATCTCAGGGTCCATGTTAAGAACATTAATATCATAAACTCCTAATAGAAAGGGCAGGGTTTATTCGTGCTCTATCTATCCTCAATGCCCAGTATGTAGCAGATTTTCAATGAGTGAATGAATGATTGGATGGATGAATGAATGGTAGAAGATTGTAGCAGTAGACTGGATAGGTTGTTCTGAGCCTGTACCTTTCCTAGTGCCAGTTTGCATGCCTTCCTTTTGATTTTCTCTCCTATAAGTAGAATACAAAATAGCAAAGCTGAAAATACTGATTTATAGGAGCTTTGGGGTGAGGGTAGAGAAAAGAGATGATTTAATGGCCCTAATTTTTTTGAAACAGCTTTGTCAAGATCTAATTCTCATACCATAAAGATTTCCCATTTAAAGTGTGCAACTCGGTGGTATTTAGTATATTCACAAAGTTGTACAATCATTACCACGATCTAATTCCAGAACATTTTCATCCCCCTCTAGAAGAAAGCCCATACCCACTAGCAGTCAGTCTCCATTCCCCTACCCAGCAGCCCAAGTGACAACTAATCAGTTTTCTATCTATCTCTATAGAGTTTCCTGTTCTGGATATTTCATATGAAAGGAGTTCTCCAGTATGTGGTCTTTTATCACTGGTTCATTTCACTTAGCATAAAGTTTTCAACCGTCATCACATCGCAGCGTATGTCCATATCTCTTTCCTTTTTGTTACCGTATAGGAGCTTTTGGAGTCAGTAATTTGTGGTTTAAGTTATCACAGTGTTCCCTACATTGTGGACAACCAAAGGAATTCATCTGAAACAGAAGGGGGAAGCCAGCGTGAATACAACCCAGAATGAATGAGATTACAGCCATCCTCATCTTTGGCAGTAGCGCAATTATGCTGAGCCAAAGATCTGTCTTAATAAGATGGCAGTCCCCAAGTTATGTGTTGTGACCTCCTGCTGGCCGTGGTCTAGGTCTAGTGTGGGGAGGGCTCATGGGTGCTGGTATAACGGGATGAGGCAAGTGCCTCGTAGCTTGTGTTTCTGGCTTGAGCAGAGCTTGGGTGCAATCCCTGGTCTTCAGACATCTGAAAAAAGTTATGTCGGGGATCTCCTGGTTCCATTTGTTCTGTTTGCCAGTGGGCAGAATACGCCACTCTGTGCAGACAGGTTAGACGGTTTATTGTAGGCTGATGAAAGCAGATTAAAAAACCATCAGCTCGGTGGGAAACTAGCTCAGAATCCAATCCAAATGTCAGATGAAATATTTACACAGCCAGGAGATAAACCAAGGGAAACAGTGTGCCCTTTGTGTGTGCCTCTGAGTGTGCAGGCACACACAGAGCTGCTGACCATTTGTCAACTTCCCAGATTTATTCTGCTGCTTCTGGCAAGGGACAACCTAATGATTTAATAGCTTGTCAACACCTACACAGAGAAACAAGGACTGGCACTTCCTCATTTCTTATTTTCTTTGCTTTAAATAGGAATTCCTATTCTAAGTCACTGGAACCTGGAAATCAGACTGTCAGGTTTCTCTTGACTTGAGTGCACAGTTCCTGAATCTGAGCATGATGAATGTTATAACTTTCCTGTTATACAAACACAGGGTTGCTACCCTTTCAGAAGAACCCATTGAGTTCATGTCCTAAAGCCTGAGTGTTTGCTTCAGACCATTGCCGTGAGCCAATTTCAAATGGACTGAAACTGTTTTGTTTCTGTGGCATGAACCTCCTGAGTTGAATGCCTGCTTGAGCAATCCAGTGCCTAGTTGCCACATTTACATTCGAGATGGAGAGGTTATTTAGAGGATTTGGTGGGGAGGAAGACTGGACTTGCTGTGTAGAGTATTATTCTCCGGGCACCCTTTGGCAGTGGTAGGCTCCCTGAAAGCAGGAACCAGATCCTTTTCACCGTAGCAGATCCCACAGTGCCTAGACGCCGAAGTGTCTGGCACACAGTCACCTTACTGGACCGATTTCCAGACAATTCCACCGTGATCTAGTGAACAGAATGACCAGTGAACCAGAGGGTGATATTTTATATTAGAATAATACCTTAGGCACACTGGGCCTTTATCCCGAAGGGAGAAGAGCGAGGTACTATAGAGCCTTATTTCTCAACCTCCTCCGATAGGCATATGAATTGCCTCAGGCCTGTTAAATTTCCGATTCAGTAAATCCCAGGTGGGACCCGAGACTGTGGCTCTCTTATAAGCTTCCGGATGATACAATGTCACTGGTCCTGGGAGTAGCAAGGATCTAAAGCTCTGTTTTTCGATCCGGTAACCACTAGCGTGGGGGAATGTGGCTGGCCCTAGTTGAGAAGTGCTAAAAGTGTAAAACAGACTGGATTTCAAAGACTTAGAAAAAATGTAAAAGATCTCATTCCTGGTTTTATATTGGTTCTATTTTGAGACAATAGCATTTTGAATAGAGTGGGTTAATAAAATATATTCTTAAAATTAAACTCACCTGTTTCTTTTTACTTGCTAATTTGGCCACTCAAAGAATTTTAAAGTACATATGCACCTCCCATTATATTTCTACTGACTAGCACTAGTCTAGAGCAGGTGCTGAAGACTTTCAGTAAAGGCCCAGATACTAAATATTTTAGGCTTTTCAGGATATATGGTCTCTGTCCTACTTTTTAACTCTACTGTTGTGAGCGTGAAAGCAGCCACAGCCAATACATAAATGAACAATTCTGATTGGATTACAATAAAAGCTTATTTACGAAAACAGAGGTGGCAGCCTTAAAAACAGACCGCAGTAACGATGGAAAACAGAGGCCTAGCAGCCACCAGAGGGAGCTGAACAGGGTTGGAGCTCCTTCAAATCCTCATTCCCAGATCCTTGTTATTTGACCTGTCTGGTTGCTCCCTGGAAGACACCACTTGCGAGGTTTTATTTATTAGACCTGACTCAAGAGCTTATTCGGGGTGAAAAACTTTTTCCCTCAGGCATTTGTCAAAAACAGTTAGATGCAAATGATTAACTGCACAGCTGCCTGAGGCACTAGATAACAGTTTGGGCAAACAGGAGGCTAATCAAAAAGCTTAAAAGAAAAAGCTAGGGAATGAGATGTCTATAGGGACTTTGAAAAGCTTCAACGTATTCCTGGGAATCTAGGAGGGCACACGCATGCACAGAACTGTGTGCATGCTAGGGCTTTGTGCATGCACTGTCAAGACCTGAGAAAGGCCTCTGGCCGACCTTCAAGCTCTGCACAAGTGAAATGCTAAGACAGACTCATGAACGGCCTGGCTGAATGTTGAGGGTGTGCCTCTAACATGCACACAGAACCTCTTGGCAAAGGCTGGGAGACTTACAGGCATTTCAGGACATCTCTGTCCAACTGTTAGCTGAACGTTAAGCTAACCAAGTAGAGACTTCAGTGGCCACGCGTTACAAAGAATACAAACTTTATAGAATGAATTTGGAAGAGTCACTAAACAAATAAAAACCACCAGCAACAACCACAAACCCTGTGGAGGGAGAGAATCTGATTTCCAGAGTCACCACATGACATAATTTTAAATATTCACTTTCATCAAAAATTAAAGACATGTAAAGAAATAAGAAAGTATGGTCAATACACTGGAAAACATTAATCAACATAAACTGTCCCAAAGAGTGTCTACACGTTGGACTTACTAGACAAGGACTTTAAATCAGCTACTTTAAAATATGTGCAAGAATTAAAGAACTGTAGGAGAACAATTGCTCACAAAAGAATATCAGTACACAAAATTATAAAATAAAATACAAATGCTAATTCTGGAGTTGAAAGGTACAATAAGTGAAATGAAAACTTCACTAAAGGAGTTCAGCAGATTTCAGCAGGCCAGAAGACAGAGTCAGCAAACTTGAAAACAGGTCCATTGATATTATCCAGTCTGAGGAGCTGAAGGTAAAGATAATAAAGAAAAATTAACAGAACTTCAGACACCCGTGTTGTACTATCAAGTGTACCAACATATACATAACAGAAATCCCAGAAGGAAAAGAGGATATTTGAAAAATAATGGCCCCAAACTTCCCAAATTTGATGAAAGACAGTGATCAATATACCCAAGAAGCTCAACAAATTCAAAGTAGGATAAACTCGAAGATATCCACATTGAGACACATCATAACTGCCCAAAGAGAAAGAGAGAACTTGAAAGCAGCAAGAGAAAACTCATCATGTACAAGGAGTCCTCAATAAGATTAACAACTAACTCCTGCTCAGAAACCATGGAGGCCAGATATTCAAAGTGCCGAAAGGGAAAAAAAAAACACCATCAACTAAGAATCGTATATCAGGCAAAACTATCTTCAGAAATGAAGGGGAGGGGCACTTGTGTGGCTCAATTGGTTAAGCATCTGCCTTTGGCTCAGGTCATGATCCCAGGGTCCAGGGATTGAGCCCCACATTGGACCCCTTGCTCAGCAGGGAGCCTGCTTCTCCCTCTCTCTCTGCCTGCCACTCCCCCTGCTTGTACTGTCTGTCTCTCCCTCTGTCAAATAAATAAATAAAATCTTGAAAAAAGAAGGGGAAATTAAGACATTCATGGACAAACACTGAGATAATTTAATGCTGCAAAAAGTACTAAATCTGCCCTACAAGAAATACTAAAGGGAATGCTGAAGGAGACTAAATAGTAATTTGAATCTATGTGAAAAATAAAGATCACCAGGAAGAGTCACTACATAGGTAAATATAAAAGTACAAATGTATTTTTATTTCTAACTTTTTCCCTTATATGCTTTTTTTCTAAGATTTTATTTATTTATTTAACACAGAGAGAGAGAGAGAGAGAGATCACAAGTAGGCAGAGAGGCAGGCAGAGAGAGAGGAGAAAGCAGGCTCCCTGCTGAGCAGAGGGCCCAACATGGGCCTCGATCCCAGGACCCTGAGATCATGACCTGAGCCAAAGGCAGAGGCTTTAACCCACTGAGCCACCCAGGTGCCCCCTTATATGCTTTTAAAAGCAACTGCAGGGCACCTGGGTGGCTCGGTCGTTAAGCGTCTCCCTTCGGCTCAGGTCATGATCCTGGAGTCCTGGGAAAAGCCCCACATCAGGCTCACTGCTCAGAGGGGAGCCTGCTTCTCCCTCTCTCACCCCCCCGTGCTTATGTTCCCTCTCTCGCTGTGTTTCTCTCTGTCAAAAAGATAAATGAAATCTTTTAAAAAAGCAATAATTTATAAATCTGCTTTTGATGAGTACACAATGTATAAAGATGCAATTTGTTTGATAATAATAGCATAAAAGGGTGATGTGGGAATGGAACACAACAGTAGTAAAATACTGGTTTAATACCCAAATTAAGTTGGTATTAAATCAAACTAGACTATTAGAAGTTGAGATATTAGTTGTAATCCCCAGGTAAACCACTGAGCAAAAAAAGCACACTCAACACACACACACACACACACACACACACACACAATATACATTTAAATCTAGTTAAAACAACAAAAAAAATTAAAATGGCACAGTAGAAGATATATATTTAATTTTGAAAAGAGGGCAGTAATGGAGGATTAGAGAAACAGAAAATCCTAAAATGTGGAAAACAAATAGCAGTGGCATATATAAACCATGCCTTAGCAGTAACTGCACTAAATGTAAATGAATTAAACACTCCAATTAAGTCAGAGATTGACAAAATGGATTTATAAAACACAATCCAACTATATGTTGTTTGAAAGAGAAATACTTTAAATTCATAGTCACACATAGGTTGAAAGTAAAAAGGTGGTCAGAGATATATTATACACACAATAACCAAAAGACAGCTGGGTGGCCAAAATAATATTTAACGAAATGGACTATAAAACAAAAATTGTTACTAGAGACAATGAAAGTCATTTTATGATGGTAAAAGTGTCAAGTGTCTGGAAAATATAATGATTATAAAATATATATATGCACCTGAAAACAGAGCCCCAAAATACATGAAGTAAAAACTGAAGAATTAAAGGAAGAAATAAACAATTCAACAATAATAGTTGGAGACATCAGTACTCCATTTTCTTTTTTCTTTCTTTTACCTTTTTAAATTTTTTTTAAGTTTCAAATTATTTATGAACAAATTATTTATTTTAAGATTTTATTTATTTATTTGACAGAGAGAGAGCACAAGGAGGGGGGCGCAGCAGGCAGAAGGAGAAGCAGGCTCCCTGCTGAGCCAGGAGCCTGATGCGGGACTCAATCCCAGGACCCTGGAATCATGACCTGAGCCAAAGGCAGATGCTTAACTGAGCCACCCAGGCATCCCAGTACTCCATTTTCAGTTAGACAAAACAACTAGAAACAACTAGACAAGATCAGTAAGGAAACCAAAGGCCTGAACAACACTAACCCACTGGACCTAACAGGCATATATAGAACACACCACCCAACAACAGCAGAATACACAAGTGCACGTGGAACATTTTCCAGGACAGAACATAGGCTAGACCACAGAAAGTCTCAATAAATTTAAAATGATTGAAATCATACAAAGTACTTTGGAATGAAATTAAATGGGAAGGAAACAAATTAGAAGTTAGTAAAAAAAAGAAAATGTAAGGATTTCTCAAATATGTGGAAATTAAGCAGCGCACTCCTAAATAACCAATGGATTAAAGAAACCATCACAAAGAAAGTAAGGAAAGACTTCGGAATGGATCAACCAAAACATGACAAAAGTTATTAAATGCAGTGAAAAGAGTGCTTAAAAGGAAATTTATAGTTGTGAATGTCTGTGTTAAGAAGAAGAAAAATTGGGCAGCTGGGTGGTTCAGTCAGCTGGGTGTCTTCCTTCAGCTCAGGTCATGATCCTGGAGTCCGGGATGGAGCCCCACATGGGACTCCCTGCTCAGCGGGCAGTCTGCTTCTCCCTCTGCCCCTCCCTCTTCTTGTGCTCTCTATCTCTCTGCCTCAAATAAATAAATAAAATCTTAAAAGAAGAAGAAGAAGACATCACTGGGGTGACTGGTTGGCTCAGTCAGTTAAGTGTCCAACTCTTGGTTTTAGCTCAGGTCATAATCTCAGGGTCACGAGACAAAGCCCTACATTGGGCTCCATACTGAGTGTGGAGCATGCTTGGGATTCTTTCCTTCTTCCTCTCCCTCTCACTTCTACTCCTCCCCCCTCTCTAAAATAAAATGCATAAAATCTGGTGGGTTTTTTTTAAACAAAGACGAAGAAAGATGACAAATCAATAATCTGACCTTCCAGGGCACCCGGGTGACTCAATCAGTTAAGCCTCTGCCTTCGGCTCAGGTCATGATCTCAGGATCCTGGGATGGAGCCCCAGATGGGGCTCCTCACTCAGTGGGGAGTGTGCTTGTCCCTCTGCCCCTCCCTCTGCTCATACACACACACTCTTTCCCAAATAAATAAAATCTTTTAAGAAATTAATAATATTCTAACCTTCCACCTTCAGAAACTAGAAGAGCAAGCTAAACCCAAAGCAAACAGAAGAAGGGAAATAATAAAAATCAGAACAAAAATAGATGACAAAAAGAATTTAAAAAACAGAGAAAATCAATGAAAGCAAAAATAGATTCTTCGTAAAGATCAACAAAATATTTGGTAGACTGACCAAGAAAAAATAAAGACTCGAATTATGAAAATCATAAATGAGAATGGGTACACTACTGCCAACCTTACAGAAATAAAAAGGAGTATATGTGAATACTATGAGAAACTGTATGCCAACAAATTATATAATCTAGATGTAATGGACATATTCCTAGAAAGTCACATAACACGGAAACTAACTCAAGAAAAGAAATTAGAAGTCTGAATAGACCTATAACAAATAAAATACATTGAATTAATACATATGTATTTTTAATCCCAGAAAGAAGGATCCAGGCATATCTGGTTAATTTTACCAAATATTTAAAGACAACACCAATCCTTCATTTAAAAAAAGAATAAGGGGGGGCGCCTGGGTAGCTCAGTCGTTAGTGTCTGCCTTCGGCTTGGGTCATGAACCCAGAGTCCCAGGATCAAGCCCCACATTGGGCTCCTTGCTCTGCGGGAAGCCTGCTTCTCCCTGTCTCACCCACCCCCTTGTGTTCCCTCTCTAGCTGTGTTTCTCTCTGTCACATAAATAAAATCTTTTTTAAAAAATTAAAAAAAGAATAAGGGGTGCCTGGGTGGCTTAGTCAGTTAAGCATCTGCCTTCAGCTCAGGTCGTGATCCTGAGGCCCTGGAACTGAGGCCCGAGTCAGGCTCCTTGCTCAGGTTCTCTTTCTCCCTTTCTCTCTGCCTGCCATTCTCCCTGCTTGTGTGATCTCTCTCTCTCTCTCTCTCTCTCTCTCTCTCTCTCTCTCTCTCTCTGTCAAATAAATGAATAAGGGCACCTGGGAGTCTCAGTGGGTTAAGCCTCTGCCTTCAACTCAGGTGGTGATCTCAGGGTCGTGGGATCGAGGCCCTCATCGGCTCTCTGCTCAGCAGGGAGCCTTCTTCCTCCTCTGTCTCTCTGCCTGCCTCTCTGCCTACTTGTGATCTCTCTCTCTGTCAAATAAATAAATAAAATCTTTAAAATAAATAAATAAATAGATAAATAAATAATAAAATCTTTTTAAAAAATAGAAGGCAATGGGTGCCCAGATGGCTCAGTTGGTTAAGCCTCCAACTCTTGATTTTGGCTCAGGTCATGATCTCAGCGTTGTGGGATGGAGCCCCATGTTGTCCTTTGTGCTCAGCAGGGAGTCTTCTTGGGATTCTCTCCCTCCGCCCCTCCTCTCTCTCTCTCTCAAAATAAATAAATAAATAAATCTTTTTCAAACACATAGAAAAGAAGGTAACACTTCCCAATGGATTCAATGAGGCCTGTATTACCCAGATACCAAACTAAACTAAAATCACAATAAAACTACAGACCAATATCTCTTATGAATATAGACATAGAAATCCTCAACAAATACCAACAAACCAAATCTGGCAACATATAAAAAGGATCATACACCATGACCAAGTACAATTTATTCCAGAAATGCAAAGTTGTTATCACCCCTGAGAATTAAATAATGAAGTACATCATATCCATAGGATAAAAAAACAAAGCTGTGATCACCTCAATAGACACATAAAAAATCATTTCATAAAATCCTATACTTTCATTATAAAAAATGCTCAATAAATTAAAAATAGAAAGGAACTTCTTCAACCTGATAAAGGGCATCTATGAAAAATCTACATCTAATATCAGACTTAATGGTGAAAGATGGAAAACTTTTCTCCTAAAATCAGGAACAAGACAAGGATGTCCACTCTTGCCACTTCTATTCAATACTGTTCTAGAGACTAGAACCTCTAGCCAGGGCAATTGGAGAAAGAGAAGCAAAAGCCATCCAGATAGAAAAGAAAAAAGTAAAGCTGCTGCTATTTGCAGATTACATGATTTCTACATGATTTTTTTATATAAAAAATTCTAAGGTACCTGCAAAAACATTATTGGAGCTAAAAAGAATGCATCCACATGGCCAAAATCCACAATACTGACAACACGAAATACTAGAGACAGTGTGGAGCAACAGGAAATCTCATTCATTGCTGGTGGGAATATAGAACCATACAGCCACTTTGGAAGACAGTTTGACAGTTTCTTACAAAATTAAATACTCTTCCCATATGATCCAGCAATTGTGCTCCTTGGTATTTACCAAAAAGAGTTGAAAACTTATGTCCACATAAAAACCTGTGCACAGATGTCTAGAACAGTTTTATTCATAATTGCCAAAACTTGGAAGCAACCAAGATGTCCTTCAGTAGGTGAATGGATAAACAAACTGTGGTACATCAAGATAGGGGAGTATTATTCAGTGCTAAAAAAAATGGGCTATCAAATCATGAAAAGACTTGAAGGAACCTTTAGTGTATATTGCCAAGTGAAAGAAGCAGTATGGAATTGCTATAAACTCTATGATTCCAATTGACATTGGATGTCAATGTCTATATGACATTCTGGAAAAGAACAAACTATGGAGACCATAAAAACATTAGGAGTTGAGGATGGGGGAGAGATGAGTAGGCAGAGCACAAAGGATTGTTAGGACAGTAAAAATACTCTGTATGATACTGTGATGAATATATGTCATGTCATATTTGTCCAAACCTGTATAATGTACACCGAGAGTGCACTCTACAGTAAACCATGGACACTGGGTGATAACGGTGTAGGTTTATCAATTATAACAAATGTACCACTCTCATAAGGAATGGTGATAATGGGGAAAGCTGTATATGTGTGGAGGCAGTGGGTACATGAGAAATCTCTATACCTTCCTCTCAGTTTTGAATCTAAGACTGCACTAAAACAATTAAGCCTTTCCTAGGAGTGCCTGAGTGACTCAGTTAAATGCCCAGCTCTTGGTTTTGGCTCAGGTCATGATCTCTGGGTCATGAGACCAAGTCCCCTGTCGGGCTATGCACTCAGCATGGAGTCTGATTGAGATTTTCTCTCTCCCTCTACCCCTCTCCCCACTCACTTGCTCTCTCTCTCTCTCTCTCTCTCTCTCTCTCTCTCTCTCTCCATCTCTAAAATAAATAAAAAAGGTGATGGGCAACGTGATGTGATAAGCACTAGGCGTTATACACAAATGATGAATTGTTGAACACTACATCTGAAACTAATGATGTACTATGTGCTGGCTAATTGAATTAAAATAAAATAAATCTTTCAAAAAATAAAAATTAAAAACTTAAGGGTTTTTTTCAAAAATGAGTTCAGCAAGTTTACTGGATACAAGATCAGTATGTAAAAATCAATTATATCTTCATAGATTAGAAATGAACAATCCAAAAATATAATTAAGAGAACAATTCCTATTACAATAGCATCAGAAAGAATGAAATACTTATAAGTAAATTAAACAGAAGAAATGCAAGACTTAAAACTGAAAACTACAGGACACCATTGTATGGAAATATATCTTGTATTCATGGATTGCAAGACTTAATATTCTTAAAATGACAGTGTACCCAAAATTGATCTATCAATGCAACATATTCTCTATCAAAATCCCAGCTAATTTCTTTTTGAGAAATTAACAAACTGATCCTAAAATTCATGTGGAAATGCAAAAGACCCAGAATATCTAAAACAATCCTAACAGAAGAAGAACAAAGTTGGAGGGTTCATGTTTCCTGATTTCAAAACAGTGGTACTGGCATACAGAGAGACATATGGATCAGTGGAGTCAAAATGAGAGTCCAGAAATAAACCCATACATCTGCGGCCAGTTGATTTTTGACATGAGTCCCAAGACCATTCAATGAGAAAAGATTAGTCTTTCCAATGAATGCTGCTAGGACAACTGGATATCCACATGCAAAAGAATAAAGTTGGACCCTTGTCTCACTATATAAAAACCGAAAATGGAACAAAGACCTAAATGTGAAAGGTAAAACTATAATACTCTTAGAAGAAATGTAGGTGTAAATCTTCATAACCTTGAATCAGTTTTTTCAATATGACACCAAATGCCCACACTACCAAAGGAAAAAACAGGTAAATTGTGCTCTTACCACAAGAAAAAAAAGAAAAAATAAGTTGAACTTCATCAAAATTAAATACCTCTGCGCTTCACAGAATACTATCAAGAAAGTGAAAAAACAACTCACTGAATGGGAGACATTACTTGCAAATCACAGAAGTGATAAGACACTTGTATCCAAATTACATGTTAGAAACTCTTACAAACTTGGGGGTGCCTGGGTGGCTCAGTGGTTAGTGTTCTGTCTTCGGCTCAGGTCGTGATCCAGAGTTCCAGGATCGAGCCCCGCATCGGGCTCTCTGCTCGGCGGGAAGCCTGCTTCTCTCTCTCTCACTCCCCCTGCTTATGTTCCCTCCCTCTAGCTATGTTTCTCTCTCTCAAGTAAATAAATAAAATCTTTAAAAAAATAAATAAATTTTAAAAAATAAAAGAAAAATAAAAACTTTTACAAACTATCGTAGGCACCCAATAAACATTCTTAAGTAAATGAATGAGTGAGGTTAAGTAAATAAGCCAATGTCCTGGGAGCTGTGGTGAGCATTACCATCCATGTCCAACCCCCAGGAGCTTACAGGCTACTGGGTGACCTAACACTTGGACATGAACACCTATCACACTCCGTCTCTTCTCTTCTTTCACCTCCTGCCTTCTCTCCCAAAACTTTCAGACTGTACCCTGACCGTTCAGATTCCCCATTCCCTTGCACACATTTCTCCTCCCTTCCAAGACTTGACACTCCCTGACAGTGGCCCATGTTCCAACATACATCTGCCCAGTCTCCGGGCTCTGCCTAGCCAAAAGTCTCATTCCTGATAGCTGCTGTGCTGTATGTTGTTAGTGTGATCAAACTAATTTTCACTGATGCATGAATCCTTGCCAGAGCAGTCCAGGGTATGCGATTTTTTAAAAAATATTTTGTTATGGGAACTTTCAAGCATATACAGAGCAGGGAGAAAAGGATAATGAACCCCCCCAACCTTCCACCCCCCCCCCGCCACCACGCACCTATCACCCAGCTTCAGCAATTATCAACATTGTGCCATTCTTATTCTTATTTCCTTTATTCCCCATGGGTTTTTTTGCATTGAAGTATTTTAAAGCAAATCCCTGGTACCATACCCTTCCACAGTCGATGGCCTGTAAATATTTCAATATGTTTCTCCAACAGATAAGGGCCTTTTCTTAGCATAACTACAATACTGATATCAAACTCAACAAAATTAGTAATTCCTTAAGATCACCTGATACCAGTCAGTTTTGAGTTTTACTCAATTGTCTCGAAAACACTTTCTGTATGGATTTGTTCAGATCGGGATCCAAACATGGTTCCACACATTAGGCATATACTTTTTCAGGTTAAGGCCACTTGGTAGAATTTCAGGCCTCATAGAAAAGTCAGGACTAATCAGTCCGAAGCCCCTCTGAGCCACCCAGATTTCCTAACCCTACAAGCTTCAGGTGGCCTCTCCCTGGCTGGAGGAAGGAGCTAGCCATCCAAACCCCTCATCAGATCTTTGTTCCCCAATAAGGGAGGTAGGGACCCGTAACCTCAGTGTGGGATGGGGAGGGGAGAAAAAGGAGAATCAGAGAAATGCCTTGCAACTAGCCTTCTGCTCTGCCTCCTGTCCAGACAACCCCACCCCCACCCTCATCCTGACTGACCTCAGAAATATTGAGTTCAGCTGTGTAAATGTAATCATAATTACAGTCATTCCTGGGAGCTGCTTTCCATTATGCCTAATTACAGTACAGCATAATAATCATTATATGATATCATTAAAGATGTGTCAGATTGACTTTGTCACAAGTTTTATTTGATTTCCATTCAAAACTGCTCCAGTACGCACAGCCATCAGAGCTTGTTACCCCTGGTCCCTACCAGGGAGCAAGAGATCAGCTGTTGGCAAGCCCGCAGCTGAGCATCTCATCCAGTTCCATCCTGTTCCCCTCCTATCCCATCCCCTCCCCTCCAATCCCATCCTTTCCACCTCTGTGTGCACTGGTTCTGCTGCAGCCCAGGCCAGAGGCGCCTGCCTGTCCTTCCTCTCTTCCCCTCTAAGGGCTGCACATCTGGGCTTGAGGCAGAATGATTCACACTTACAAACAGAAACAACCCAAACAACAAAACCCTGCCGGCTCTGCCAGCATCAACTGCTGCTTTCCCTGTCCGCAGGGATCTCAGTCAAGCTTCTTATTGACTCAGTGCATGCCACATCTTCGGAGAGGGAATATGAGATAAGCCCATGTGTCCAAAGTCGCCAAATTCACCATGCGCAGAACAAGGAGAACCAGAGGCTCAACGTGGCCTTTGAGCCAAAACATCTGAGGCAGCCAAGGCCAGGTCAGACTCTGTGCAATGGGCCTTTCTCTCTGCTCCGTGGGTGCATTTCAATTTTCAAAATGTACTAAATGGTGCTGCCGGGCAACTTCCTGAGAAGCAAGCACGGGAGAGCTGAGGGGCGGGGGTGGAGCTCCCATCTGCAGGCTGTGGGAACCCAGCTGAGAGCCTGGACCAGGAGGCCTCCCAGGCCCTGGCACGTTGTCAGCCTGCCTCTGCGGGCAGGTCTCTTGCTGCTTGCCAGCACCAAGGCGGCCACTAATCAGGTAAAGCGGTGTGGGGGAAGCCCATATACCATATCACATCTTTGCCTAATGAACATTCCTTGGGGGTCCTGTGCAGATCCAAGACATGAATTCGGTGCCTGTCGGCTTGAATGCTTGTTTGTTCAGCCAGCCTTGAATGAGGCCCATCTTTGTGCCCTGCTCTGTGCTAAGTGAAGCTGCCATGGGCTTCTTGCTCCTGAGAACAAGGAGGGCTATAAAAGTCCTTGTGGAGGCACAGAGGAGGGAACAAGGAACTTCACCTTTGAGAAGTCAGTAAAGACTTCAGAGACGTTACATTTTGAGCTGGGTCTCGAAACCTGAGTAGAAATGATCTAGGCGGAGAAAGGAGGGCTGGGCATTGTCTACAAAAGACAGGGAGATGCAACAGGGCACGAAGGAACCCAGGACCATTTTTTCACATATAAGGTAGATGACTTTCCGTTGATGTATCTCAAGGCCTGAATAATTTAAAGTCAGACTTCCAGATGGACTATCACTCTAGTTTACTGATTGCCATGACCTCTCCTTCCCTGCCCTGCTTTTTTGTCATTCCTTTGCATTTAGCTTAAAAGCCAATGCTGAAATACGCCCTTTCAGTCTGTTCATTCTAAATTTTGCACCGATCACATTGGCCCCCTGAATGGTTCAGCTGTGTGCTCTAGGTTTCTAGGAGAGCAAAAGGAGGGCTTTTTTCCCTCTAGAGTCAAACCCAAAGAAGCAGGGCCTGCTGTGGGGAGAGACAGCTCGAAGTCTCTGAGGACACCTGGACTCCATGTGCGAGGCCTTTGCTGCCCCATGTCTGTTCTCAACCAAATGGCCTGTTTGTTTAGCTGCTGACTGCCGTCTTCATTAGGAGGGACGTTAAAACACTGTTGGTTTGGAGGCACCTGGCTGTCTCAGTGGGAAGAGCATGCAACTCTTGATCCTGGGGTCGTGGGTTCGAGCCCCACATTGGGTGTAGAGATTACTAAAAATAAATAAATAAACTTTAAAAAAAACACACACACACACACTGTTGGTCTGAATATGGCAAGGTACTGAACTGTCCTTGTGTGAACTCTTAAATAAACCATTTAGGGGATGAGCCACAGTATACCTTCAGTAATTGGCTGAAGAGCATTGAAGGGGCCCAACAGCCACAAGTTACAGTTTTTGGAATGGAAGGGAAACCCCCTCCATCTGTCCAGTCTCGAGAACTTTTCACAAAATTTCTTCCATTGATCCTCATAAACAACGCTTTAAAGTTAGCAGGGCAAAGATTTGTGTTCCCATTATTTTTAAAGATTTTATTTTATTTATTTGACAGAAACACAGCTAGAAGGGGAGCACAAGCAGGGGGAGTGAGAGAGGGAGAAGCAGGCTTCCCACCGAGCAGGGAGCCCGATGTGGGGCTCCATCCTGGGACCCCGGGATCATGACCAGAGCGGAAGACAGTCGCTTAACCAACTCAGCCACTCAGGTGTATGTGAGTAGAGGCAGCTCATTCATTCACGGCACAGCTGGCTGAGGTGAAACGCACGGTCTATAGGCTTCTTGCACCGTTCACAGTACACTCGCCTTAAGAACGACCTCCGGACATTTGCCGTGTTAGCACCAAACTAGCGTAGTTGATAAAGAGTGACCTCAGGAAGCAGATACCCCTCCAAGATTTAAGTCATTCACTCCCTTCTTGCCAGCAGGATCAGGTTCAACCTGCATAAATCTATTTTAGTGTATTTTAATTGCTTGTAAACGAAGTGTTTCCTGGATATGCCACTGACCATGAATAATTAGGATCGTTTCAATGACTGGGTTTTCAAAAGTGAATGGGAGGGAGACAAAAAAAGGGGCTGCTCAGAAGGGAGAGTCATTTGTTAAAAGGCTGAGTGGGAGCATTGTCCCAGCCTTCTCCAGTTTTGTGTTTTTCCTGATGTCACTAGAGCCGCCTGTTTTTCAGCTACTCTGGCCGCCCTTCATTTTTTATGCATCTCTCAAGTTAAGTAATGCCAGCTGCTGACAACGACGGGGCCCAGGGGGCCACATGTCCGAGCCATTCATTCTCTCGGCAAAGATATATGGAGTACCTACCATGCACCAGGCCCATCCCACGGTTCAAGGATGGAGAAAAGAATAAGGCCCAGTTCCCTGCCTTCAGGAGAACACTGCCTAGATGGGGAGACGGGCATAGAAAGAAACAATTACACTTCAATGTGATAAGTACTAGAACAGAGAGGTGGACGGCAAGCTGTGGGAATGCAGAGGAGGCACTTGCTCCATCTGGGGGAGCTGGGGCTGGTACAGGAGAGAAGCAACATTTAGCAAGGATTCGAGGGAGGCAGAAGAGTCAACCAGATAAAGAGGAGTGGGGAGAGACACTACAGCTCAGTGTGGCTAAGGGGTAGGGCCCACAATCCGGACCATGGTATGAGATAAGATGGGAAAAGTCAGTGGGGGCAGACTGTAAAGGCTGCTTTAGAGTTTGGACTTGGTCCTACAGTCAGTGGGGAGCCAAGCACACTTTTTGGCGAGGGGAATGACATGATCAGATCTGAATTTCTGACAGAAAACTCAAGGAGGGCAGGGAGACCGAGAAATCAGTTAGACACTGACTCAGAGAGAGCACTGCTTTGTCTGCCCTCCAGACTCCAGAGGGAAGCTCCTTGCCTGCATGTCTATTCCAGCACTTGCCACAAAGAATTGGAATTAGTGTTTGCACAGCTGTCTCCCCATCTACTCCTTGAGGGCAGAGGCTGGGTCTCATTCCTGTCTTTGTGCCCAGAACTTGGCGCACAGGAGTGCTCAGGAGATGTTGCTAGCAAGTGAATGAGGAAACAAATGAATCAATCAGTTCTAAGCAAATACAACCCGGATTTGCCCCCCAAGTAACCACTGGGATGGATACATCAGAGAGAACTCCTACTCTGATGTATCAGGTCCATCCATGACTTTTGCCCTGACTCTGCTGAGCCCATCATTGCTCATCACAAAGAAAGGACATGTTATACAGAGAAGACAAGAAAGTTGCTTACAGAGCTGTGCTGGTGCTGGTCATGACCCAGTACTCTGTTCTTTCTCCTAAAGTAATTTGTGATGATTTGTCTAAAATATATCCTCGTTATCTTCATTCTGCTGCTTCTGCCTTTCTTACCTTCTCCCCCTTCCTGTTTAAATCTTAAATCATCCTTCGGGGCGCCTAGGTGGCTCAGTTGGTTGGGCGACTGCCTTCGGCTCAGGTCATGATCCTAGAGACCCGGGATCGAGCCCCACATCGGGCTCCCTGCTTGGCGGGAAGCCTGCTTCTCCCTCTCACTCCCTCTTGTTTCCTCTCTTGCTGTGTTTCTCTCTGTCAAATAAATAAAATCTTTAAAAAAAATCTTACTCATCCTTTGAGGCCACTTCGGTTGTTTCCCATCTCCGACACGAAGTCTTAGCCATCACCCATCCTCCACGCTCGAAGTGAAGAATTCCCACTCGAACTCCCGTAGCCCTAGAGAAATGATTCACCTCTAACCTTCATTTCATTGTAGTTATTCCTATAGCTGTCTGCCTTCTCTACTAGACTATAAGCTCCTGAAGGCCAGGGATTGTCTGCTTCATCACTGTCTCCCCAGCACCTCCCACCCTGCCTGCCACCCCAGCAGATAACCCATGAGTGATTTCAAACGATACTCAAAACATATTGCTAGCTATCCGGCTGTCCCCTGAGAAAGAATGCCAGACTCTGTCTTCTTGCACATGGCTAGATACGGTTGTTGGTTTTTTTTTCATCTGACAAATGGAGAGGAAAAAAAATCATTACTCATGAAACAATGAGAATCTCTCATAGAGATAGAGATCCCCCAGTCTCTATCCCTGAATCCAATACCATTTCAGGTATTTTGAAGGCACAAAATCCAGTGCCTGTAAACAAAGCACAAGCACACTGACCCATTCGGGGTCATAAGTTGAAACCTTTGCTGAGGAGCTTCCTGTATGATGGGACTCATCTGTGGTGCTGAGTGAACGAAAAGAGAAGACGAATGTTCTCTTCGGAAAGACTTATACTGATATTGCTCCACTTGGAACACATTAAGCATCACATACCAAGAATTTAAGTTTTCCAGGTAGAAATGTCCAGCTGACAGTGATAAATGCAAGCCAGAGGCTGGGGATAAACACTGGACCCAGAGATGTAGGATCTCTGCATAGAAGTGATTAAAACATCAGCAAAGAATGTAAACTCTTGAGAGAGAGAGAGAGAGAGAGAGAGAAGCTGAGAGCACAACCCAGGACACCTACCTTTAAGAGACAGGTGAAGGAAGATGACTCAGGGAAGGAGACTGAGAAGGAACAGGGAGAGAGGTGGTGATGAGGAAGAAGATAATGCCACAAATGAGGGGTTAGTTAATGACATGTGCTGGAGAAAGAGCAAATAGGATGAGTGATAACTGAAAATAACACAGTAGGTTGGCAATTAGGAGGTCACCCTTGGTCTTCTAAAGCAGGTACAGCAAATATAGGGCACATATGAACACATCTCCCCAGCCCCCACGCTGACACCACATAGCCCCATGAATTTCATGACAAACCGATCATGGCATTTTCTTGATGAACCTAGACACAGTTTCAGAATCCTTCCCAACACAGTACCCAGGCAGCTACTACCAATCAACCAGAGTTGCCAGCAAGCTGAAATTTCTTTGTCATCCTTCTAGAGAACAGTTCAGTGGAGGTGTAAGGAAGAAAATGGACAGCAGTAGGTTAAAGTGTCTGAGAAATGAATCAGTCAAGGTAGTGAAAAAAAAGAGAAATTTTAAGAAGTTCAGCAGTGAAAGAATAGAGAGAGGGCAGTTTCTTGGAGGGGTATCGAGATCAAGCCAAGGCAGCACTTACTAATCCCCAGTAGAATCCATTTTCAAGGTCATCTTAGTACTTGGCCGGTGGCAAGCCAGGTAAAGCAATATCCTCATACTCTCCCATCTTCCATTCCCACTCTTGGCTTAAGGAAAACTCAATTTAAAAAAAAAAGCTTCATGTGTAGGCTTGTTTCCAAAACATTCATTTGATTAACAGAGACATATGGTATAACCAAAGTTGGCTCTTATTTCTGAAGAAGGAATTCTCTCTAATCATGGAAATTTGAGGATCAGCAGTGATGCAGGGAAGGTATCAGGCTTGGACAGGACCCTTCTCCCAAAGCTCTGAAATCACACCTGAAGGAAAACCTTGGCCTGCAGAGGGACCCCCTAGTCAAGTGGCAGCCACCCTGTCTTGGTCTCTTCCGCCACCTCCTCTGTACCTCCTTCCTTCCTTCACCAAATGGACTCCATATTTATCTCTTCTCCTTTCTGTCACCTCTGTCCCCCTGCCTCTCTTTCCCATTACTTCCAATTCCTCATTCCCAACTCCTCTCTTCCATTTTATTTTTTAAATCCCTATCATTTGGGAGTATCCTTCCCTTTTTGATCTCTCTGCTCGCTTTCTGGTTTCAGGGTTTGTAGATATAGAATAAGCTCTTTGGAACTCACCCTCATTCAGTCTCAAGGGATATTTGTAAAAAAAAGTCCAGTTTTGCTGCCATCCGTTACATGCAGAACTCCTGTTTCTTTGCACAGTATATAAATCATAATAACAATAATAATATCATCTAGCATTAAATAGCGCTTACTGAGTATTTACTATGCTCCAGGCTCTGTTCTAAGTGCTTTACATGAATTAACTCTTTTATTGTCACAACAACTCTATAAGGAACATTGTGTTGCTGTCCCCATTTTACAAACAAGAAAACCAAGACACGTCGGTCAGGTAACTTGCCTAAGGTCATACACCTATTAAACAGTGGAGTCAAAATCTAGAGCTCCTGTAATACTCCAGAAATCTCACTGTTTAACTATGCTGATTCCTTCATGGTGTAATGGAAAGCCCACTGGGCTAAAATTCCAAAGCCATGGGTTAAAGTTTATAGCTGTCACTCAGCACCTAATAGAACATGCACACGCACAAACTCACACACACCTAACATACAC
Source organism: Spilogale gracilis (assembly GCA_004023965.1). NCBI lineage: Eukaryota > Metazoa > Chordata > Mammalia > Carnivora > Mephitidae > Spilogale > Spilogale gracilis. The sequence continues at coordinate 43,158 of PITA01013246.1, forward strand.
ACACACACACGCACAAACACACAAATTACTGTGGATTAACCTTAGTGACTACATAATTCACTAAAGGGCCATATGTATGTGTTCACGAAGCCTCTAAGTACTTTAGCTAGTGAAATGGGGCTAGTTAATACTGGGACATATGCTTTGTTTAAATAGAATTGGTGTTGAGATAAGCTAACATTCCCCAGGCTTACCTGATTATTTTGCTTAATAAACCTTTTTCTATACCAATAGTTAAAATGTCATTAAAACATCTGAATAATGAAACTATTTCCATGACCTATTCCTTCCTTCATTCATTCAAACATTTTTTTGGCACTGGTATAGGAGCCTCACCGTAAGACAGTTCTTAAGAACTGACTGTGTTCAAGGGGTGAGGTGAGTACTGCAGGTGGGATATAGACATAGTCTAGATGGGATGCTTGGTTTCCATCCTCATGTCCACCATAGTAACATCTTATCTCCAATGGCTGTATCTTCCCGACCTCTCTCGGTCATACTCTGGACACTCCTACTTCCCCACTTCCCTGCCTACACGCAATTGCCTTTGATGTGCTGCTTCCTGCTTCCAAGAACTGATGGGGTTATCATTTTTGTTTCTTTGTGTTATAAATCCAGGGCAATAAAATTTACTCCTAATAATACAACCGCAATTTTATGTTCTTAAAATGTACCATAAATGATATCTATAATAACTGAATTTCCTGTAAACAGAAATGTGTTTTTTTTCTGGGGAAAGGAGAGCTTTCTTGTTTCCATCATGGTTGGGCCAAGGTTCTTTGATGGAGTAATTGGTGACGTAGGAAAGACTGAGAAGCATCATGCAAGACCATATTATGGTTCAAAGTACTGGTGCTATGTTATTCTGGTTGTGATGAGTTCTGTTCACAGAGTAATTAAGGACAAGAAATGCTCTTCCTGGTTAGGGCCCATATCAAAGTCACCAGCCAACCTCCCCAACTGAAAGCAGAGGAAAGCCTCAGGGATGTGTAAGAGGGATTGACACCAACCTTGGGCGGAATCAAGTCTCATTTTTAGGAAACCTTGAGTTAACAATAAAAAATTAGGGGCGCCTGGGTGGCTCGGTTGGGCAACTGCTTTCGGCTCAGGTCATGATCCTGGAGACCCGGGATCGAGTCCCACATCGGGATTCCTGCTCGGCGGGAAGCCTGATTCTCCCTCTCTCAGTCCCCCTGCTTGTGTTCCCTCTCTAGCTCTGTTTCTCTCTGTCAAATAAATACATAAAATCTTTAAAAAAATAAAATAAAAAAATTGACAGCTACTTGTAGTAGTATAAAAAGAGGGCTGTCTAGAAGCAGTATTCGCTATACCTGACCCCCACACTGACTAGGAGAGAGGAATACTCAGTTAGCCATAGGAGTACATTGCCAGCATGATGGCAAAGATGCCAGCATCTTCCTCATGCTGAATGTCATCCCTAAGACTGTGAGATTTCACTCTGCTCTTCCCTTTCTTCTTCTCTGGCTGCTCTTTTTCTGCCTGTTCCCCAGATCGTTTTATCCCCTTACCACCTTAGTCCTCAGCCATGACCTCTCCTCACACCTTTAGTTGCCTGCTAGACATAGTGACCCAGATTCCCTCCTGTCATCTCAAACTCCACTAAACCCAACCCATCACCTTCCCTTGGCCATACTAGCTCTTCCCGCCAATGTACCCCAGCTCTGATAGGGTCACAGGAATTCACCTGCTTTGTCAGGCTCAAAGCCTAGGAGTAAGGTTTTTGGTCTGGTTTTGACTTCTCACTTCTCTCCTTTCCTCCCTAGCCAGTCAATTACCAAAGTCCTAGTGAGTCTACCTTTATAATGTCTCTTTCCCCTTCTCTCCATCTCCACAGCAATCACCCTTGTTCAAGCCCTTGTTTTCTCCCCCCTTGAACTATTGCAAAAGCCTCCATGCTGGTCACCCAGCCTTTCTATGCTTGCTCCCACGTTTCCTAAGGCACAGATCTAATCGAGACTGCTGCCCCAGTGCCTGTCACGGCAAGTCCTATCTCCTCAACCTGGCCTCAACCAGGCCTCCTGTGCTCTCCTTTACCAACTTTAGTTAATTTATAATATTCGCTGGTCCCCAGATTTGTCCAGCATTCTCTTGCCTCCACTGACTACCTCCCACCCTACCCCATTCCTGCCTGTTTGCAATCACCCTGTGTTTCAATACCCTAATTCTCTCTACTGGGTGCAAATCTTCTCAGAATCCCAAACACATTTCATTTCCTTCATTCAAGAAACGTGAGTTGAGGGGCGCCTGGGTGGCTCAGTTGGTTAAGCAACTGCCTTCGGCTCAGGTCATGATCCTGGAGACCCGGGATTGAGCCCCACATCAGGCTTCCTGCTTCAGCGGGAAGCCTCCTTCTCCCTCTCTCAGTCCCTCTGCTTGTGTTCCCTCTCTGGCTGTGTTTCTCTCTATCAAATGAATAAATAAAATCTTTAAAAAAAAATAAAGAAAGAAATGTGAGTTCAGGGGCGCCTGGGTGGCTCTGTCATTAAGTGTCTGCCTTTGGCTAGGGTCGTGATCCCAGGGTCCTGGAGTCGAGGCCCACATTCGGCTCCCTGCTCAGCGGGAAGCCTGTTTCTCCCTCTCTCACTCCCCCTGCTTGTGTTCCCTATCTTGCTGTGTCTCTCTCCGTCAAATAAGTAAATAAAATCTTTAAAAAAGAAAAAAGAGGGGCGCCTGAGTGGCTCAGTTGGTTAAGTGACTGCCTTCGGCTCAGGTCATGATCCCGGAGACCCGGGATCGAGCCCCACATGGGGCTCCCTGCTCGGCGGGAAGCCTGCTTCTCCCTCTCTCACTCCCCCTGCTTGTGTTCCCTCTCTCGCTGTGTTTCTCTCTGTCAAATAAATAAATAAAATCTTTTAAAAAAGAAAAAAGAAATAAAAAAGAAAAAAGGAACACAAATTGAGCACGTATTATTTTCCAGGCCGTATGCTAGGAGCTGTAGGTAAGATAAATATGAATAAAACAGTATTCTTCCCTTGTGGAGCTCTGGGGCCAGGAAGACAAACATAACTAACTATCAGGCTGCCTCTGACTCCCATCCTATGGGCCCTTCTCCTCAGCCTATAAATACACTTAAGACCCTCCCATCTTAAATCAGCCACCCTATCTCAACCCCACCCCTATATCAAACTCTTAAAATAGAAAATGTATTTGTACCATCATTCTCACCTCCCCTTCTTCCTGTTCTGACTCTCCAGTCCCTGTCCACACCCTCTACCGACTTGGCTGCAGCAAAGCAGCAAAGCTCTCCTTCCATGGACAAATCAGAAGACTGCCCTCTTTTTACTTAATCTCTCTGCAATATCTCAAATTGTCGCCAGAACTCTTTCCACTCCCTCTGTCCACCTCTGAAATATTGGCTGTTCCCCATGATTCTTTCCTTGCCTCTCTTCCCTTCTTACTCTGTAGTAAGCCTCTCCTGGCAGCCAAGGCAATTCCTTGGCAATTCTCGTCCAATCCTTTAATGTCACTGATGACTCTGAAATCTATAACACATACCTTATATCATAGGCCCAACCTCTCTCCTAAATACCAGAGCACTGTGTCATTAGGATCCTGACCCTCCAAATGCTTCCTGCTGAGCTCCCCACACACACGTACACCTTACCACGAGCCCTTGTCCCCTGCCTATCCTCCTCATCTCGTTAATGTGTCTCCTACACGATCAGAAATCCTTGACTCTCTCTTATTCCTTTCTTACCACATCCAGTTCATTGTTTAGTCTTATTAATGATATCTCTTCAGTTTTCCAATCTCTTCACTCCTCCTACAACTGTTACGGCTCCCACCCAGACACCACTCATCATGGCTCTAACACCAGCCTTCTCACTAGTCTCCCTGCTTGCATTCCTCCCCTCAAATGCCGTTCTGTTCTCCACACTGTAGCCAGTGAGCCTTCTAAAGGACACAGCTAACCTATCCATTCCCTCATTTATAAGCTCCCCCAAGTTTTCTTTTCCTTTTCCCACAAATAGTTATTTACCAACTACTAGATGCAAGCACTGTTTTGGGAACTATCAAAACAGCAGGGGGCAAAACAATATTCTGCCTCTCATGAACCTTCTAGTCTGGAAAAAGGCCAAATGCCCGAGTGTGCGGAGCACGCAGCACCCACTGTGAAACTCATGGCTGCCTCCCCAGCCTCATGTCCTTAATTCTCCTTATGCCCTACCCTCGTGCCGTATCCAATTAACTCCAGTGCCTAAAATGTGCTGTTCTGTTCCACACTGCCTGCCTTTGCCCAGGCTCTCTTGAGAATGCCTCCCTCCCAACCATCATACGCTGTTTGCAGACCACCCTGACACACACACACACACACACACACACACACACACACACACATCACTTTTTATGAGGTAATCTAGAGGCTCCTGTACCTAGTGCTGGTCTCCAGAATGACCTGGGTTCAAATCACAGCTCTACACGTGCTGTGTGATCTCTGCCAAGTTATCTGACTATTCTACACTTCAGATCGTCATCTTAAAATGGAAATCATTCTAGCATCTCCATATGGGTTGGTTGTGAGGACTAAGTTAGTCAATCCATAAAAAGTGCTGAGACACTTTAGGTGCTTAACACATATAAGCCTTTAATAAATGTTTTCATTACTTTTATCTTTAGTATTATTGTTATACCTATCATCACACTGTTCTATAATAATTCTTCCTTCTAAGCATGTCTGTCTTTGTAATCCATGAGCTTACTATGTCAGGCACGTAGTAGGCACTCATTAAACATTGAAGGAAGAAGGATAAAAGGATTGGCAGCTCCACATCTGTGGCTCGGTTTCCTATGACAAAATTGGGCTATGAAGGAATAAAAGCAAATCCAAGACTTCTTCTGAAGATCTTCTTCTTGACCAAATATCTAAGTGTGGACTGTTGACCTTGCGTGAGCAAGAGCTGGAGAGGAGTGACCAAGGAAGGGGCCTTGAGCTGGACTGCCCTGAATGAGAACTGAACTATCTCATTTCTTTATTCATTGACTCCTGGGTCAAGAAAGGACCAGCTACCCTAAAGTTGCCATCACCTTCAGTTCCCATCCCTCAGCCCCCACTTCATTCTCTCCATTTGCCTCCTTCCCACTACTCTGTTCCCCTGAAAAATGTATAAACTGAAACTCAGAAAGCAAAAAGTGTTGAGGGAAAAGGGGAAGGGGGGGAGATGGGTTAGCACCTCCCTCCTTCCTTTGCTGAGATCAAAGCCAGCTTTTTGACTGGAAGGCCAGCTGGCCTCTTTCATCCCCGCTCCACCTGTCTGGGAATGGGATTGCTGCTTGCCCATTTCCTTTCCTCTTCAGGGCTACAGGGCAGTTTCAGGGTGGGGCCTTGAGCTATTTCTAGTGCTGGCCAAATCCCCCCACCCCAATATCTCCTTTGCCTTATGTGATCAGATTTCCTTTCTACCTCTCCAGTAACAAGTGGCAGGAGCATAGGGCAGGAAACTGTGAGAGAAGTCAGTTTCTCCACAGGCCCTAGGCGGAGCTAACGGTTTGGGCCAGGAGAGAGGACACTGGGGCTGCTGGGCGTTGTCTAGCAGGAGGAACAGGTTGTTTCTGCATAACAACCCTAAGTACTTGGCCCAACGTCCCCTAGGGTATGGGTGAGGCACCAGTTAGGCAAGGGTCCCTAGCCTCTGGCAAAGGGAATTCACATGTACTGAGGTCCTACTATGTTCCGGGCCCTGTCCTAGACCCTTTTGTTTGTATTATCTTGGTGGTTCCCAACAACCCAGCCAGGTCCGCATTTATTATCATACCTCTGATAGCAATGACGAGAGATTAAGCAGCTCGCCTGAGGCACACGATTCAATTCTGTAAGAACATCCAATTCTGTGTGACTCTAAAGCCAGTGCTCTTTCCACCTCATCATGCTGCCTCAAGAGTCCAGCAAGGCTGTTAATGCTATGACTTGGCTCTTTGCATTATTCCACAGAATTAACTGAACAGCCAGCTCGTTCTTTTGTGAATGAATTTCATTCAACATAACTTTAAAATAAAGGTTTAAGGAGAACCTTTGATGACTTGAGTTCAGTTCGACAAAGAATGTGACAGAAGTTTCTGCCTCTGCAGAGTTCATAGGCTCGTAGGAAAGCATTAACAAGTGCCAAAATAAAAGCATAATACAACACAGAAACAGAGAAACGCCATGAGAGAGACAGAGAGGGGACTGGGGTGACACCTTCGCCTTAGATATAAGCCTCTGCCTTCTGGGTGCCTGTCACTTCCCTCAGCCCCAAACAGAGCCTCCCAAGGCTGGGACCGGCCAGCTGCCATGTCCAACTGGATCACAAAACAGGGACTTTCTTAAATCATCTCTGTCCCCTCGCCTAAGAACCGTACAACTAAGCAGGACCCGAGAGTACCCTTTCATTGGCAAAGGTGGAAAGACGTTTAGGAACCCACACTTAGTTATTCATGGGTTATCTGAAGCCAGGAGCTAATGCAGCCAGATCAAGAGGCTCAGTCCCAGTCAAACTGAGTTCTGTTACTTAGGAGTCAGTTCTGGCCCCAGCTGCCCATCTTGCAATCTTGTGTACTCTTGGTCAAAGAAGGAACTAAAGTGATCCTCTGCCTTCAGAGACAGAGGCAGAACATTCTCTCCTCCTGTATCTCAGTGAGGCACCCTGCCTCTGCTTTTTATGGCACTTTGATGCTAGGGGTTTGGGTCCTCTCCCAGAGGGCCTACATCTTTGCAGCTGCCTTTCTTCTGTTGCTCTCTCTAAACCCATCTTCTCTTACCTGTGAAATGACTGCACTACGTGACACCCTCTGGAGGAAAAGAGGTTGCCTAAGAAGAGAGGACAACACCTGTTTGAAGCTTTCTCTTCCAGAGCCAAGCCCATGAGATCTTTGAACTTGGACTCATCTAAAAATACAAACCCCTCAAGTTTCTTTAATCATGTTGGGAGGTCAGTTTCTGTATGTATCCCCTAGGTAACCCCTCTTGTCTTTTCCATATATTGGTTTGGTAAAGACGATCGCCAGTCAAGGCTTCATCTATCTCCAGAACTCAGGGCTCCAGGCATCAGAGGGTAATGATTCCAGTAGGAAGGAACAAGGCCCCTCTTTCCTTTCAATGTCAGTACATTAAAAAAAAGGCATTATAATAAGCACTGGGACACTCTTGGGCATTTTCCTTTTAACTAAATGTGTAGCGTTTTCCATCATGGATGTGCAAAAGCCATCTACCCGTGAAATTACTCCCATGGATTCCACAAAGGTGCTATTAGAATCCTTAGAGATCGTTCCACAGCCTCTCCCATGGTGCCAGATGTACATCCAGACTCATAACAAGGATAATTTGGTGGCAGTGGTAGTAACCCTGGGCTTCTCTGAACAACATCAAATTCAGGACCCATATCCACATCCCTTTTCTCATGCACTCTCTGCTGTTTTTCCCATGGAATTTGAATCCCCCTGTTTTACTTACTGCCTAACAATATCACTATTGAAAACACGTAATGTTAAGGACCATATGCTCTCCCTCCAGAGAGTATGCACAAATACTATTTCTGTTAAAAACTAAACAGAAATAGTAGTTTTGCATACTTCCCATTCGAGGACTTATCCCAATTGAATGATTCCCTTTGTCATGGAATGTTTTTCCCCAAGCGGGCCCTCCTAGAGAAGCTGAATCAGATATTGTAACTTACCAAAGGTCACAAGGAATCATCTAGTGAGCTAGAAATAGAATCCAAAAGCCTTTATTTTGATTCCCTGAACTTAAGAAACAAACTCTGCTACAGGGCAAGAAACACTGGAGAAACTAGGCTTGCTTGACATTCCTGGGTCAGGGAATTCAAGGCAACTGAAACCAACAGGCAGCTGCTGCAGTCAGTGAGGGTCAAGGGGGTGAACAAGACATGGGTGCTGCCTGTCCTCGAGGAGCTGACAGCCCAGCACAGGGGGTCCAGTCACTGCTGAAAAAATCTCTGTCCGGTGCATGATGTGCTTATGAGGACCTAGTACATCCCAGAGGAGGTCTTGCCCATCTTCATGGTCCTCCCGGCAGCCAGCACCGTGACCCACGTGTGATAGGCAGGCAAGCACTAGTTGTTGAACGAGGGCCAAAAAAAGAAGGTACCAACAGAACACTCTGGGGGTTGGTGGAAAATAAGGGACAGCTTTGTGAAGAGGTGACATTTGAGCTGTGCCTGGAAGGATGGGGAAGTTTTTCACTGGCAGCAGGAATTGAGGGGAGGGCCTTTGCAGCCTGAACCAAGAGCAACGGCAGAGATCCTAAGGGGAGGACAAAGCACGGTGTGGTTTGGGATAGCCCAGGGAAGGCCGGTGTGGCTAAGAGAAGAGGGGGCAGTAAGAACTAAGGCTGGGGAGAAAAGTCGAGACCTGAGCAGAGAGAACCTTGAACAAGCTAAGTAATGTAGCAGTGACCTGTCGCTGGAGGTTTCGAACAAGAGGTTTCGACCAGGACTGGGCTTCCTGCTGCATCGTCCTGCGCGGCCCACCGGGGCCTCCCTAGCCTTGTCAACACTGGTGGTTTTCTTTTGGTTGTTCTTTGTGTATGTGGTTTGGTTTGGAGGTTGTCCGTGGTTTAGTTTGTTTTTTGGCCTTTCCCTTTTCCTTACAGTTTTTCACAGCATATGGTCCTGATTATGTGTTGGAAATCACGCCAAGCTGCCGGCCAGACCGCAATGAGCCCCACCGAGTCCAGCAAATCCTCAACTACATCAAAGGTGAGCACCCCCCCTCAAGCCCTGCCCTGCCCACTCCACCCAGCTTGCGGTGGCCCATCAGCGGGGGCTTCCCCAAGTACCATTTGTGTTTCGGTGGCTGATCATTTCACTGACTTAGAAGGGAAACATCTTCCTGGCTTGATAGCTTGTCATTGGAATTCCACACCAGCCACTCTGATTGGAATTGTCATTTGACCACCTAATGTCACCTTCAAGGGGACAAAAGGTTGATCTTGAGGCACCTCCAGTGAAAAACCTGCCCTAAAGTGTGCCCTAGAACACTTTTTCTTTTGAAAGAGCAACAGTAAAACCCTCTTTAAGGTGAGCGAAGTTCAAGCCCCTTCAGACTTAGGGAGGAGGGTCTCACAGATGTTGTGTTCCAATGTAGTTCCTTGGCCCAATATGGCCATTGAGAGACGATGGGCCTATAATAGATTGTCAGGATTCTGGTGCCTTGAGAATGGACTCTGCAGTCTTACCCAGAGCACTCGAGACGGAGCTGCTGCCCTATCCCACCCTTCCCTCCGGCTGGCCCACAACTGTTCTGGCTTCTGGCCAAGGGGAAAATGGCAATCATCAAGTCATTATCATCTTGATCACACTGTCCACTAGCTGCTTAGAGAAGCCGCCCTTAGCTTTCCAGTGGAGCCCCTCTCTAAACCCCAGCTGCTGCTCCACAGCACCTTCTCTACAACATTATTGTCTTGGCACCCATTTTCCTGTTTAATTTAATTTGTATGTATGTGTGTATATTTTGGGGATCCTAATTATTTATAGAGTCTAGAGGCTAAGGGTAACATACTGCCCATCTTGGAGAGTGAAATTCCCATGTTATTCATGTAACGACCATGATAGCGGCAGTTCTCCTACTTTTGGCTCTCTCATTGGAATAGAATCCAGCATGAAAGGGAGGCCTGTTCTGTACCAGAGTTAGTCTGAGAGAATGCACTGTGTCCTAAGGGGTCTTCGCTGAGGGTTGTAGGTAGAGTCCAGTCTGTGACAAAAGCCAAGTCCTTAGGCAGGGACTCCACATCCCAGGCTCCTATGGCCAGAGAAAATTCTCTAAGCTCACAAGTCATAGACCTGAAAGGTTATATTCACGGCAAGGCTTATTGCCTGTCTGAGGTGTCCCATAGCCCTCAGCCGTCTCCTGACCCTGTAGTTTCAAGCTACGTCCCTCTGGCTTCACAGTGGATACCAACCCCACAAATCCTCACTTCCTAACCGAACCCTCCTCCCTCGCATAGTGTGTGAGGCCCTTTGCAGGCCTTCTCCCTGATTTACACCTAGTGGAGCCACCCTGATTTCCTCCTGCCCCTCACAGACCCAGGACACCTTTCCTGTTTCCTTTGGGACTCATCCTGGACCAACCTCTCTTACACCTCTCCTATTGAAACCTTGTCATTTTCCCCTCATCCAGGCTCTGAATCCTGGTAGAGCACAGACAATGCAATAGAAACAGAGAAACTAAACAAGCCTCTGCAGCTTCTTACTCATACCTGTGTATGTGCAGATATCCCTCATGCTTTCGTGCACATGTACCCAGACACTCTCCACAGTGGAGACATCTTGCTATTGAGGAAATGAAAATGACAAGGGAGAGAAGATGTAAGGAAGATAATTCAAAGGGAAGAGAACTAAGAAACCTAGGAAACCCAAAAGAGGAATACGCTTTTAAAAGACTGGAGGTAAAAGATAAGTTTGAGGGTGGGGGAAAAAATCATCGAAAATCGTAGGGGACATGTAAGTTACACATAAGTCAAGAATTTTTAGGAGATCCTGACAGGTTCGAAGCAATATTCCAATGGTAGCACAATGACATTAAACTGGGAGAAAATGGATGGACCAGGAATTGGGTCCTCAGAAGCAATTGGACACACACAAGATGGGAGGATGTGGCTCCACAGCATTTTGTCTGAAAGAGCTAGGGATTTTAGTCAATGTGGACGTCAGTGTGAGTCTCCAGGACAAGTTGGCCTCCAGAGATGCTGATGCAGTATCATTCTCACTTTAAAAAGGCCCTAGGCAAATAGGAGCATGCTACTGGCCAGTCAGGATGGGGAAACGAATGTAGACCAGGCTCCAAGAAGTCTGGTTGGAGGAGCCGGGGCTTTTGGAGAAAAGAAAACCCAGGGGGACATGGTCTTTACTTCATATCTCTGAGAGGCTGTCGCAGAGTCTATGTGGGCACAGGGCACAGAGCTAGGACCCATGGGTAAATATTATAAAAAAGACGAATTTGTATTCAGTAGAAGGAGGAATTTTCTGACATTTTGAGCTATCCAAACTGGAGCAGGCTGCCCAAAAAGGAATGCGGTCTCTGTTGCTGGAGACTTACAAGTAGAGGCTAGATAGTCACTTGACTGTCATATCAGAGAAGGGCTCCTGCATCGGGGGAGAGCGATTGTACTAGATGATTGTTAAGGTTCCTTCTAATCCTAAGATCCTGGGATACTGTATGTTAAAAATGAGAAAATAGAAAAACAATCAAAAGGATATGATGAGAGTGCAGGGTTTGGTAGATGAGTCACAGTTGTTGGGGCGGGGATGGGGGTAGGTAATACCGTGTAGAGGAAAGAATTGATGAGAAGAAAAGAAATTAAATGGCTGAGAGTGGGTGGGGAGGAGTTAGGGAGGGCGGACAGCAAGTAGACTGGCTATAGAATACTAGGAATGATCAGAATTTCCATTTAGCCATCTTCTTCATATTGACAAAGTCTTGTGTTCTAGCCATGCAAATGATCAGAGCACACAAGTGCAGAACCAGAAAGAAATTCAGCTAAACCAGGAAGAAATGAGGCTAGAAAGAAGTCCAAATGTTGCTAAAAATGGCCAGGCTAACCTGCTATCCTGAGACCGTGCCCCTCCAGCCTGGTGACGCATGCTGCCATCAGATAGTGCGTTGCCATGACAATGGTCAGTGTGGAAAAGCTGCTGGATTTTCTACATTCTGAAAGATTTTCCTGAACCTGCCTACATGACTTGTCATTTGTTCTTGCATATAAAAACCTCAGTGAGGCAGGCCATTTCTCACTGTGTCTCTTGCCCCCCTTCCCCCATATTAAAGACAAAGGAGGGGAGAGGCATGGATTGATTAAGGAGGATGGAGTGGTGATTATGGAGTGGGTACATTGAGCTCCACTCAATGGGAGGGAGTTTAGCCAGCATGTCTCAGTTGAAATGGTTCAGCATTTGAGCTTGGGTTTTTTTTCTCTTTCTCATCATATCCCTTAGAAGCACAAAAAGATGGGATTTTTAACCTACTGAAGATCAAACCTGGGGAGGTTCATCTTATAGAGATACATTCCATGTGCCACAGGTTGACTGGAGGGAAAGGCAAATTTAGACCTCACCTTATCCCATCTTTACTGCCCATTAGTCCTTCCAAGAGGGGGAAAAAAGATAAAAATAAGACCTTGCAGAGTCAATTCAAGCTAGTAGCTTTATACAGGAAAAAGCTGTGTTTTGCTTTTAACAAATTGCTCTTCTCATGCCAGTGTATCTTGAAGGTATGTGTCAGTGTTCACAAGAAAGTGTGGATCACTCAGCCTAGCTCATGCCCACTACTGCAAAGTCATCTTCACCCCATCTTCATGTGCTTAAACTTGTTTGCCTTTCCTCCGATTGACGTACTGCAGAAGAGTTGGCTCACACTGAAGCTTCCAGAGTTGGAACAGTGCTGATGTGATCAATCCCCAGGGGTGGCTAGCTCCCCAAGCCTGCCTGGCTCTGGGTGAGGAAACGGGTAGAGTTCTTCTAGTCCCTGGTACTGATGACATTTGAATCGCATAAAGGTCCCTAGGGGGCCAAAAGCTTCTTGTTGCAACCCAGACCCAACCTTCTGTGGCTGAGTGCAGAGGGAGGGTGAGTTGTGCATGCACGAGTATGTGTTGGCATTGTAATTGGAGGTTCCAACTCACTTGCTGTGAGTTCCCAGACTGTACCTGAGTTTGCCTGGAATACAAAAGGAGACAAATAGGGCCAGGAGGTAAGAAGGAGGAGTAGGGGGAGGACACAAGAGGGAAGAGAAAGTCTTGTAAACATCTGCCTTTTCTGACCCTTAATGAAGGAGGCTGAGTTGGCATCTCATACAGTGCAGGGTTGGAGTGATGGACCAGCCCACTGATGTGGGTATAGGGGAGAGAAAACACAAGTGAAATAATAAGGACAATAGCTACTGTTTATTTTACAGATGAGAAAACTGAGGCTCAGAGAGGATAAGTGACTTGGCCATATGTCACATTTGTTCATTCATTCAGCAAGCAATTACTAAGCACCTACTATGTGCTACACACTCTGCTAATAGGTGGTAGAGCACGCACTTGAACCCTGGTCTTTTTGAATTGGGGCTTTGGAGTCAGGCTATTTGTCCTTTCTAGCGCCCCTCTTCTCTTTGTAGTGTTGTCCTGCCAAGTTTATTTGTCATGCCTCATTTTTCCAATCCCATTTTTTTCCAGTTGCCCCTGGTAAACTCTCACACCCCTCAATGCATACCCAGCTCCTTCCATGTGGCTGATCCAAAGAGCCTAAAATCAGATGTCTCTTTGGGAATGGGAGGAAGACAGCCATGAGCGACACTTGCAATTTTGGCCTCTGACCCAGGCCTTTTAACATTCCCTTACCCCTTTCCCCTGCCATGCTCCTATCACCCTACCATACTATCATTGATCCTTTCTACTCCGTTTTGAGCTGAGTAGAAAAATAAAAGGGGACAAAAGGTGGAAGAAGGCAACCCATCCGGCTCCTGCTACTTGAAGTGTGTTGTGTTCACCAGCCCCGCTCTACTATTTATAGTTCCATGGCCCCAAGATGAGGCCCTTTGCACATCTATTGGTGATATTCTCAGCAACACCACTGTGCTAGTGTAAGCTTCCCCTCCTCAGGCAATCTGAAGTCTGGGATTGACTAAGGACTAGTAATTAGGACATCAGGTCTGGACATGCCCAAGGCCTGCTGAAGCTCCAAGCTTGAAGCAGCACTCCTGCCTGGTGGAACTCTACACCATGGAAACTCAGCTTGCTTCTACATCTTCTCTTCTTTCCTGAGAAGCCATAAGTGTAAGTTGAAAGGCAGAGTTGGTCCCAAGGCATACTGACCATCTGCTTTAGGGTTCTTAGAAGGATTTGGAACAGGATTGTGGAGAATACCCTGAGCCAATTTGCATTACTGCAGGGGAGGATCTCTAGGGTGTACATTCCTCATCTCCCCTTACCATCCCCTGTCCCTTTATTCTCCTCCAGCTCACTGTGGTTCTTTCCAAGAGCCTACCACCAGCCTGGCTTCCTCAGTGACCAGGTTCCTATGTTGTTTCACTAAAGAGTAAAAGAATCGGAAAGGTTTGTTGTTGCTATTATTGTTCAACAGAAAGAGAAGTTATAAAGATGTCATGCTGAGGGGCGCCTGGGTGGCTCAGTTGTTTAAGTGTCTGCCTTTGCCTCAGGTCATGATCCCAGGGTCCTGGAATCAAGCCCTGCACCAGGCTCCCTGCTCAACAAGGAACCTACTTCCTCTCCCTCAGCCACTCCCCCTGCTTGTGCTTGCTCTCTCCCTCCCTCTCTCTGTCAAATAAATAAATAAAATCTTTTAAAAAGTGTCAGGCTGAGAAATTTATAAATTCTAAAATAAAAATGAAGACTCTTCCTCAAGGTCACAGTAACTTAAGACAACAGCTTTTATTTTTTTTTGAAGATTTTATTTATTTATTTGAGAAAGAGAGAGGTCATGAGCAGGGTGAGAGGAAGAAGGAGAAGCAGACTATCCACCAAGCAGGGAGCCCAATGTGGGGCTCATTGTGGGGCTTAACATGGGGCTCGATCCCAGGAGTCCAGGATCATGACCTGAGCCGAAGGCAGATACCCAACCAACTGAGCCGCCCAGGCACCTCTAGACAACAGCTTTTAACAAACCCTGAAAACCCCTGGTGGATTACTTATGAGGACACAAAATACCCACATAAATCCAGGAGGTGGGAACTACCATTATTGAAAGCCAACTGTGCTACACCATATGCTGGATTCTGTACATACATGATATCATTTAATCCTCCTAATTACCTCATAAGGTAGGAAACAGTGTCCAAACACATGGTGTAGCATGCCCACAGTCATGTAACAAGTAATTGGTGGCCTCGGGATTTGAATCCAGACCTGGTGGCCTCTGCTTTATAACAGTATTGTTCAGTCAAATCTACTCATCATCCTCTGCTTTTTTCAATTGCCCCTCGTAAACCCTTTCCACCCCGCAATGTCTCCTAAAGTAAGGTTGCGAACTAGGTTAATTTTAAAAAGTATGATTATTGGGGCGCCTGGGTGGCTCAGTTGGTTGAGCAACTGCCTTCGGCTCAGGTCATGATCCCGGAGACCCGGGATCGAGCCCCACATCGGGCTCCCTGCTCGGCAGGAAGCCTGCTCCTGCCTCTCTCACTACCCCTGCTTGTGTTCCCTCTCTGGCTATAATCTTTTTTTTTTTAAAGGTTTTATTTAT